>OY796657.1:74276050-74333073 GCA_963680705.1 Rhagium mordax
ACAGATGTAGAAATGAAAGATATGCAGACTGTACCATATCAGAGCGAATGCAATATTACGGCGGTTCAGTCATGGTTTGGGCGGGTATTTCTACCGATCCACGTACCGATCTTGTTTTTGTTGAAAATGGAGCACTAACCGCCCACCGTTTCATAGAGGAAATCCTCCAAGAAGTTGTCGTTGCTTTTGATCCTTTCATTGGGAACCAATTTACATTAATGCATGATAATGTTAGACCTCATGTTGCTTGGGTAGTGAGCGAATATCTGGATGAGATTGAAAATCCAAGATTGGAATGGCCCGCATGTAGCCCGGATCTCAACCCAATCGAACATCTTTGGGATCTTCTTAAAAGAGCAGTTCGTCGTCGTCCTGTGCAACCACTAACCTTGCAAGACTTACGACTGGCGCTGACAGAAGAATATCAGGCTATTCCTCAAGAAAGAATAAGTAATCTTATTCATTCGATCCCACGAAGAATGCAAGCTATCATTGCTGTGAGAGGACGAAATATACGTTACTAAAATGTTTGTTTTGGGTTAGGGTTTGTTTTTGTTAATAAAAATAAGCTTCAAATCAGCGTTTCATTTAAAATGTTGCTGCTCGCAGATGAAATGAGATAATGGCATGAATCAAAAAACAAAATGTTCGAAATACGTCTAAGATTACATCAAATAGTTTGCAAACAAAATTGTTCGCCTCAATTTTCCCACAGGGTGTTTTGAGTTTTCGACAAAAAACAACATATTGATTTACCCCTGTATAACATAGCCTAAACGAAAAATGTGACTTATTAAAATAATTAAAAAGACAAACAATAAATGGATCTACAAACTGGTGAAAAATTCATGAAAATCAGATGAAAAATAAAAAAGTTATAAACCATCAAAATTAACCAAAATTTTGGGGTGGCGGAATTTTGTGCCGGGGAGTGTAGTTGTAATTTCTAAAAAGTTTAACGTCCTGTATCTTGCAAACGAAGTGAAAAATGTTACAGGCAATACTCTTTATTTTTTTTATATGTTCTATTGTTTACAAAAGTTATGATTGAAAAAACCGGAACGCTCTGTATATATACAGTGTGTCCACGGATGGACGCATGAATAGGTGTAAATGACAAAACATTTTCGAATTGGACATTACTCTTCTGGATTTAGCCCCTGCTTCGTCTAAAACTAAGAAATGTCAAATATGAGTGAAATCGCTCGTAGGGGTTGTTCTAGCGACATAATTTTAAAAATGCACTAGAATAAACTACCTTTACTTTTGAAGATACTGTTTTAACATGGGACTTTGATTTCGGTATAATTGCGTATTACACTCTACGACCTACCTGGTTGCATCTAGATGTCCTGGGCTATTCGCAATACTCGCAACTACCTCCTCAATGGGGGTTGTGGACTGTATGATAGGGTTGAGGTCTGGATGTACACAGTAACTAGGCACTAGAATTATCTCGAGATTGTTATATTATGGATTATAGAGAGAGAGTTATTGTTTTATTATTAACTTTTAACTGAGAGCACACACGCGTGAAAAATTGATAGGGAGCTCAAATTCGTTCTGTCTTGTCCGCTTATCGGCATTCTTCCCGGCTGGCCGAGAGGCGAGAGGGTTTTTACAACCATACCGACAAAACAAATAATATACCGGGAGAATCACAATTATTGGAGAAATATAATAAATAAAAACACAAGCCTAATAAACACACATACTTACATTAATACAAATAATTACTGACTACGTGGGATTTGAACAGATACAACAAAATTGTATTAAGAAAAGTTGTTCAGAATAAGAAGATATGCCCAAATACAAATTTTCAAAAAGATTGGCCTGTCTTGATGAACTCGTAATTTTTTCTCAATTTTATTTTTATTTGAAAAAATAAATAAAAATCAAGTATGTAGTTAACCATAACAGAATTATTATTATTATTATTATTCTGATCATAAATTGTTAATAAAGTAATGAAAAAAAGAATGCATAATAAAGGTAGTTTAATAAAGTTCATAAAAAAAATGTTTTTCAAAGTTGGCCGATTTTCCTTAAATTTTGCAACCCACCATAAATCTTTATTCTGAACAACTTTTCTTAATACAATTTTGTTGTATCTTCAAAAGTAAAGGTAGTTTATTCTAGTGCATTTTTAAAAATATGTCGCTAGGGGTGTATACAAGCGATTTCACTTCTTAGTTTTAGACGAAGCAGGGGCTAAATCCAGAAGAGTAATGTAAAATTCGAAAATTTTTTGTCATTTACACAGAACTCGCCGGTTTACTAAGTCGGCGCGTGTTATGTAACTTGCCTTATTCAACCGGGCTAACGGAAAACGGAAATGCATTGCTTATATAATTTTTAAACTATATAGCAAAAAGAACCGGCTTAAAACCGACACGGATTAATGTTTTATCAAGTTTTCGTAACTAATGATTTTTACTTCTGCATGGCTTGAACATTATTTTCCGAGCAATTAACGGATTTTAGATATGCAGGGAACTATCGAAAATGAATCAATTAATTTACCAGCTGATTTTACAATTCAGTGATACCTCAACTATAACTTAAATGCTAACAGAGTTACAGGGTGTACCCAAGTGACGGAAATATTAAAATAAAACAGGCAATCCTTGACAGATAAAAATCACTTCGTTACATAACAAATATTAATGTTTATTTATTTTCCCCACATGTATACCTACTTATAAAGGTTAGGGCCTTTCAACGAAAACGTGACCTCCCCTATAACACCGAAAAAAAAATTAGAATTCGCCCGTCCCGTCGATTTCTGTTCTTGGGTGGAGTATTTTTGACAGTCAAGACAACTTAATATGTTCACCCCCTAACCCCTAGCAACCCCTACTTCAAAATTTCAAATGGAACTACCCTACTTCTAACACAACATTGTTAAAGCCCTTACCGTTGTGAATATACTGGTCTATCGTGTTTGGGAATAGGTTGAGATTTGACAGTTTTTGGCTAAAAACGAAATGTCCACCAATAATAAGCTTTTTGCTTTTTATCTACTACACAACATTATTTAAAATTTTTAATAGGATTTAAATAATCTGGATACCTAAAGGAATTCACCTTTTCTGAAAAATTTCACGGATTCAAATGGATTTTTTTCTAAGACGTGTATTTTTGGAAATTTTATTTTTAGAACTGCTTGGAAAAAATTTTCAGACAATTTTGTAACTTTTTTGTTGACCACTTGGTGAAAAAATTTTCAC
The DNA here is from genome assembly GCA_963680705.1 of Rhagium mordax. NCBI lineage: Eukaryota > Metazoa > Arthropoda > Insecta > Coleoptera > Cerambycidae > Rhagium > Rhagium mordax. Next base: position 74,279,284 of record OY796657.1, read on the forward strand.
TACATGCAGTCTTGAATTTCTTTTGATCTCTGGGAAATTATTTTCATGTTTCGCATCTACAAATTTTTCTTAACCTCTCTGAAAAAAATATTTCATGACGCACTTGAAATTTCAAGGCTAACCAAAGATTTATTTGGACTAAATTTGGGAATTTTCTATCTCGACGTCTCTAGAAGAAATTTTCATAGCTAATCTATATTTTATTTGAATTAATTTTAGAATTAATGTTTTTTTGACCCTTTTGGAAAAAAATTCACGACACAAGCAGACTCTAGAGGCTAACCTACGATTTATTTGGACCGAATGTAGAATTTCTTTTTTAAACTTTTTTAAAAAAGTATTTACGGCGCAAATGAATTCTATAGTGGTTAATCTACGATTCATGTCAACTATAATTCCGGGCCGGTGATGAACATCTAGAAATTTCATTTTCGACGTTTTGATTTGGCTGCGCTAGGTACTATCGCGGCCGAAAAAAAGTAATCGACTAGCTGATTTTCCCGTTGTAACTATGGTTCTATTCAGTGTCACATCAATCTCAATATTTTTTTATTATGTCAACGTCATTGTCATATTAAGCAAAAATAATTTTTTTATTACTTAATCATGCCTTATCATGTTTTGAGTGAAGAAGAAAAAGGCTACATCATCGCCAAACTTGGAGAAGGGTGGTCTCAACAACGCATAGCAAGTGAAATTAATTGCAGCAAAAGCACGATTCAAAAACTAAACAAAAAGTGGATAGAAACTCATGATCTGAGCAGGGCAGTGGGTTCTGGGAAGAGTACTCTAGAAAACGGCAATACCCTGGTTAACTATGTGAATTTAAACCCATTCTCTAATTCTATTGAAGCCAAAGAGCAAACCAACTTCCCAGCGTCTGTTAGGACAGCAAGAAAACGGTTGCGAGAGCAAGGTTTATTTAACTGTGCCAGTGCTAAAAAGCCCCGACTAACAGATGTTAATAAAGAGGCAAGAATGCAGTTTGCAAATACTTTTATTATTGAAAACGATCGTTACTGGTCCGATGAAAAGATATTTCAGTCCTGCTACAATGATCAACTGCGAGTTTACCGTCCCAGGGGTCATAAGTTTGGTGAAGAATATTTGCACAAAACAGATAATAGCGGAAGGTATTCTGTCTTTTTGTTTAGTTTTTGAATTGTGCCTTTGCTGCAATTAATTTCACTTGCTATGCGTTGTTAAGGCCACCCTTCTCCAAATTTGGCGATGATGTAGCCTTTTTCTGCTTCTCTCAAAACCATACTAATTAATTGTTTTCTTATAATTAAAAAATATTAACAACTTATTTCTTATTAGTTTTTTTTAATAAATACGACCCCACCAATGATTTCTTGTCAAAATAATTTAATTGACATAACTGATGTAAAAACTCCCATTTATAAAGGAAAATTTTTCGAAAATACATACCTATATACTACTTGATAAAAATCGATTACTTTTTTTCGGCCGCGATAGTACATTACCTCTATAGTGCATCCCCTAGGGTGAAAACTCTGCCCTAATATGTGCAGAGAGTTTGACTTCAGAACCTAGTTTGGGATCATATAGGGATCAGGAAAATATGAGGTGGACATCCCGGTTCGTGGGAGGAAGTCCGCCATATTGGATTTTGTGTCAAATTGATAGGTCGCTGTATCTCCGTAACGCCTAGTCTAATTTGAATGATTTTTTTTAGTTAGATTGCAAATTTTGTTTAGAATTATAGTATATTACGTAATGAGAGTTGTAAATAGCATATTACGCACGAATGGAAAAATTGCGCACGATCCCGCGTAGCGGCGAGTGTGGTAATTCCATGAGTGCGTAATTGCTTTACAACTCGAATTATGTACTGTCGCGGCCGAAAAAAAGTAATCGATTTTTTATCAAGTACCGTAGATGGCCGTTACTTGGAACGCGCCTATAACTTGCAACAATATGCAGCAATGCAGAGCCGACCCTATACTTTGCTAAAACCTTGATTGCACCGCGTCCCGCGCGTTAGTTCCTACTCAGCCATCGCACGAGCAATTGTTGTCGTCGTTTTGGTGGTGAATAAGGTACGTTGAGGTTTTTTTCCAGCTACTTTTATTTTAAGTAAATATTGTTATGTAAATAAAGTATTGAAAACTTCTTTTGTAGAAGCAATGTAGTAGCCATTTCATATTTTCTGATGCATTATAATGATAACAACATGTCTTCTTGATAATATATCACATACATATTGTTTTTACGGTGAACATTTATATAAGAAAACATTTTTTTTCTAGAATATTACATATTGTACCTAACTTGGAACAACGTTGCACCTAACTTGCAACACACTAAGTACCTTACTTCTTTCTACAAGTTTAGAGATACCGTACGACAAACCTTTAAATCAGTATTCTGTGGGAGATTATAAATTGTGAAATTCTTTTTTAAATAAAAAAAGCCTCTAAAGACTGTGATATTTTTTATGCGAGCTGTGTGCAGGAAGTACTGCCGACTGATCTACAACCTCAGTACTATTGTAAGTTTATTTAAAATGTAAAGAATTGGGTGGTTTTTTACATTTCCTGATGTAGAGAATCTCTCGGTGATTGACTCCCAGCAAATAATACAAAAGTTAGACACCCCAGAAGTTGTCAGAGGTCGATATACTTACATTTAATCTAAAAGGCTGTGAGAAATATAATTTGAAATGATTATTTGTATAATCATAATTTTAGAAATTGTTTTTATTTTTAAGTTAAGAAAAGTTCATTTATTTTGTTTTATTTGTATTTTTCACTTTTTTATTTACTTTTAGTATGCAATGTATGAATATATTTATGTTTTTTTACGAATAAAGTTTATTTTTGAAGATAGAAAAATTGTTTTTGTACAGATCGAAAGGAGGACACTCATATTTTTATATTTTACCTGTTGCAAGCTAGGTTTAAGCGAATATGACTTGATTTTCACTGAAAATGTGTGGCGTTTCAAGTAGGGAGCACCCTGTGCCTGACTTGCAACAACCATATTTTATTTTTTTTTTTAACATTTTGATACTGAAGTTAAACAAATTATACGTAGGATTAAAGTACCAGTAGAGACCGACGTCAAGATATTTTTAAAACAACAAAAACATGAAAAATTCGTATCCAAAATCACGTTTATATCTTGAATGTGTTGCAAGTAACGGCCATCTACGGTAGTATGTTTTTTCGAAAAATTTTCCTTTGTAAATGGGAGTGTTTACATCAGTTATGTCAATTAAATTATTTTGCAAGAAATCATTGGTGGGGTATTTATTAAAAAAAAATAATAAGAAATAAGTTGTTAATATTTTATAATTATAAGAAAACAATTAATTAGTGTGGTTTTGAGAGAAGCAGAAAAAAGCTACATCATCACCACACTTGGAGAAGGGTGGTCTTAACAACGCATGGCAAGTCAAATTAATTGCAGCAAAGGCTCAATTCAACAACTAAACAAAAAGACAGACCTTCCGCTATTATCTGTTTTGTACAAATATTCTTCTTCAAACTTATGACCCCTGGGACGGTAAACTCGCAGTTGACCATTGTAGCAGGACTGAATATCTTTTCGTCGGAAAGATCACTCTCTCCCAGTAACGATCTTATTCATTAATAAAAGTATTTGCAAACTGCATTCTTGCCTCTTTATTATCATCTGTTAGTCGGTGCTTTTTAGCACTGGCACAGTTAAATAAACCTTGCTCTCGCAACCGTTTTCTTGCTGTCCTAACAGACGCTGGGAAGTTGGTTTGCTCTTTGGCTTCAATAGAATTAGAAAATGGGTTTAAATTCACATAGTTAACCAGGGTATTGTCGTTTTCTAGATAACTCTTTCTTGGCCGCCCAGAACCCACTGCCCTGATCATGAGTTCCTTTCCACTTTTTGTTTAGTTTTTGAATCGTGCTTTTGCTGCAATTAATTTCACTTGCTATTCGTTATTGAGACCACCCTTCTCCAAGTTTGGCGATGATGTAGCCCTCGATGTAACCTTTTTCTTCTTCACTCAAAACATGATAAGGCATGATTATTATAATACAAAATTTATTTTTGATTAATATGACAATGACGTTGACACTAATATAAAAAATATTGGGATTGATGCGACACTGAATAGAACCAAGTCGATTACTTTTTTTCGGCCGCGATAGTACTATACTTGGTAAATGTTGAGATAACGGAATCTCCGATTTTCGGAATTTTTTTGCTTTTAACAAACGTAGTTTTGTCTCCTGAACACCTCTAATACAGACTTATTTAAACACTTTTAAATAATTTCAACACATTTATTCCAATCAATAACTATTTTTTGAACCTTCTTATAAAAGCCATGAAAACATAACCTAAAATTTCAAACAACACTAAGATCATTCGAGGTTATGATAGTTAAGATCTAGGGTACGGTATAAAACGAATATGTTCCTTCTTTGATATACGAATATACTGCACCCGCCCGCCCGGGGGCGGGCGGGTGCAGTATATTTTTATATCAAAGAAGGAACATATTCGTTTTATTCGCGGAACTTGTAATGTTTGAAATCTAGAATACGCATAAAACTAATATGTTCCTTCTTTGAGATAAAACGAATATAATGCACCCGCCCGCCCGGGCGGGCGAGTGCATTATATTTTTATGTTAAAGAAGGAACATTAGTTTATGCATAACATAGATTCCGCGCCACTATCGTAATGTTTTTAGGTTATGTTTTCATGGCTTTTATAAGAAGGTTCAAAGAATAGTTATTGATTGGAATAAATGTGTTGAAATTATTTAAAAGTGTTGAAATAAGTCTGTATTAGAGGTGTCATAAGCATAAAATGAAAAATTTGGTGAAAATAAGTGATTATGGCAGTGGAGAAATACGACTTTCAGAGACTTTGGGGCCAAATATCTCGAAAACTGTTGACGAGCGGCGATTTTTTTTTAGAATTTATTGTTCAGGAGACAAAACTACGTATGTTAAAAGCAAAAAAATTCCGAAAATCGGAGATTCCGTTATCTCAACATTTACCCTATACTTTACCTACGATCGTATTTATTGAAATTAAAACACAATTTTGTATTATTTGTTGCTTATATGTCAGTTTTGACAGAGCTAGAAAATTAATATTCATTGAACTTAATTCTGGGAATCACGCCAAATTCTAAAAAATAAATAGAAATAAGAAAATTGCCAAAATATGTCAAGATAAAAGTGTAGTATCAAAGGCAAACCTCAACAGTTTGCCCCAGAAAACCACTGTATATAGTTCTAAATGAATATAAATACAATATTGTTATCTAAAATTCGCATCAGTGGTTTTCTATAGTATTTTACACTAGAAAATATAACAAAATGTATATTATATAATATATATATATATATATATATATATATATATATATATATATATATATATATATATATATATATATATATATATATATATATATATATATATATATATATATATATATATATATATATATATATATATATGTATCTCTAAAGGTGTATAGCGCACCATTTTCTGCAATATACTGGGACTTAACGACCCAAGCTGGTGTTTACCGCGACGTCGCGCTAAATATAATTATTTTTCTGTTTGCTATTGGTGCTTACAGAACCATTGCGATGTTGCCAAATGAATATGCGTTTTTAAAATTTAATTTGTAGATTTTCCCAATTTAACTAGTTTTCTAATCGTTTATTGTTGTACTAACAACATTATTTATTTAGTCAATAGCTTCCAAACAGCAATCAAAATTTAAAATATCGAAAACGATTTTAAAATTATTCAAGAAAAATACTATTTTTAAAGTTTTTTAAATAGTTTAAAAATGTTAATATAAATAATCTTTTGTAAACGTTTTGCATGATATTGATTAATAAAATATGTTTAATATATTACGCATGTGAGGGACATAAGTAGAGTGACTATGCAAAATTCGATACATCCATTTTTTAAACTGTTTCCAAGTAACTATCGATTTTTATACTTCATAACTATGTCTACGTTTTGGTACACCGAGACTAAACAAACATCTTTAAATTTAAATTTACAGCCCAAAGCTCGGCGGCCATTTCAAAGTCGATATTTCCAGTAGCGATTAAGTAATACCTATTGTCTCTGGTAATACCCTTGTATATGTATTATATTCAATAAATTCAATTTTATATTACTTTCTCTACTCGACCGAAGATGTAATAAATTCCCAAAATACGTAATAAATTGTTGTCAAAACGATATTAATTTGTGTAAAACACTAAAGTCGATATTTCCAGTAGCGATTGAGCAAAACTCAATAAATTAAATTTTATATTGGGAGAACGCACGACTCGCTAGATGGCGCTGTGACTAATGTCAAAATAAGACGAAAACGTGATCAACCAATTGTTTACAATAGAAAGTGATTGGTTTTTTAAAAATTGTTTACTTCTGTGAATTCTGGGGCAGTTATATTTAATATATTAGTGAAATATGTATAAGATACGACCTTATGGTAAAAATTTCTGATAAATATTTCACGTATATGTGAAAATAAATGATTGAAAAAAATAAAAGTTTGGAGTAGTGTATACTGTTTCTTCATTTTTTTATATCCCAACATTCATTTAACATTTTAGTCACTGGTTAGGTATTATATCTGGTCACTAGGTTGAAGAGAAGCAGATTTGTTCAGGCAGAACACACAATTTATTTATGAAGGTAAAGTGTATAACGTCTTGACTGCAACGTCTGCAACTTTGAGCTAAAAACATCAATGAAATTGGCTCAGCCAGGCTGTGTATTTGAAATTGTAGATATCAGCATCAGCATATAGTACAGCTTAAGTAAGTATACATATGGGTTTATAAAAAAAATGAATTTAAAATTAACCTGCGATGCTTTCGCTGGAGTAGTTTAAAATGGGGAACTTCAGAGCAGATAATAAAAGGTTAAAAACAAAACATTTATTTAAAATACATTGATTACATTATACAATAATATTTAATAACAGATTATTTACATTTCACAAAGAAGTGCATATTAATTTCCAGTAGCATTGAAATGCAAGTGACATGAAATTATTACCATATGCCTTGTAGGTAGGTATTACCATTGTTTATAAAGTATATAGTTATTCAACCTCTTGTTAGTACCGGTGGATCATTGGCAGATGGCGTGCTGGATGATGTGTGCCCATTATTACGACCGTAGCCCCCGGTGTCGTTTACGTTACGACCATTGTTTATTATAAACAATGCTACGACGCATGCACGAATTTCGTACATCCGGTGCATGTACGTCACATGACATTCGACGAGGAACTAAAGTCATAGATCGAAACTCGACTGTAATTATTAATAACTTTTGACAGTTTGTCAGTTTTCAATTTTTAAACTATTGGATTTTTTGTTCTAAAATGAATCATTTATACATCATATGGCTAACATAACCTAAAATATTTAGTTTTTGTAAATTTATTTTTACTTTAATTATAATTTTGTAGCTTCAGCTTGGATCCACAATAACATTTAAAAACTCTCTAATAAGACAGTAGATATATAAAGTTTCAATATTTGTAGCTACGTAGATTATTAAAAATGAATTACTATTTATAGGTTGGATTTCCAGTCAACAAAAAACAACCTATTTCATTAGATTAGGATAATTAAAACTTCATTAGTAATGCACCGAACAAGATTTTAGATGATAGTACAGGAACTAAGCAAATATTTTGATAAAAATGATATAATATTCAAAAATTTTCAGAAGTGCATATTTTTGAGGTTAGTTGTAAAGCCTGATTTTCATAGTCGTGTTGCTATTGGTTCATTTCACATTAAAATTTGGAATTAACCAATAGCAACACGTCTCGCATTTCGCTTTTCGCAATTTCGCGACTATAAAAATCATGCTTAAGGTGTTTAAATTAATGTTCTTTTTTATATAAATATGTTTGTTATTTGACTGTTTATAATTTATAATGGCGAATTGTGCTGGAGCTATGTGAAAAAATTATAACCAAAGTACAGAAAGATATTGATATAAAATATTTCAGTTTTCCGAAGAACGCAGATTTGGCAAAACAGCTTGGCTACAGAAAAGATAAAATAAATTTGAAGAATGGCAAGTGGAGGAACATGTTATGTATATTGTATTTGAAACCTAGATTTTGGTTCACCTAAAAATGTCATAAATCACAAATATAGACCATGTGCATCATAGGCAAAGAGTAAATGATCATAGGATTAACATAACCTCCAATTTTTAGTTTTTGTAAATTTATGTTCAACTTTAATTATAATTTTGCGTAGTTTCAGCTTGGATCCTTAATAACATTTAAAAACTCTCACAGACAGTAGATATATAAAGTTTCAATATTGTAGATTATTTAAATTAGACTGCTAATTATAGGTTGAATTTCCAGTCAACAAAAAATATCGTATTTCATTAGATTAGGAAAATTAAAATTTCATTAGTTAATGTACCGAACAAGATTTTAGTTGATAGTATAGGAACCAAGCAGAAATTTTAATAAAAATGACATAATACTCAAAAATGTTAAAAAGTGCATATTTTTTAGGTTAGCTCGACGTCACATCCGGCTGCGCAATGTGTAATGTATCGTGAAATGTATATTTAAATGATTATTATAATATTTAAATTCATAAAAACAAAAGTCATGGAAACTGACTAGTACGTAAGTTACTCACAAGTTGGCAGCACATACTTACAAGTTAGGTTGAATAACTATATTACTTTATAAACAATGGTATTACTAATCTGTATCCAAAAAATGCTTCTACTAACATGTAGTTAGTAATTGGTTTCCCAATTTATAAAATACATTCCCATTTCTTGCAAAATTTTTGATCCGGAACAGGAAATTTGTGCAAAGAATTTTAACTTCTATAATACGAACTACATTGCGGGTTCAGAACATAAACGTACTTCTGGACGTAGTGGCCACCGTTTTATGAATTTGTTGCCTGTTTTTGCCTCTAGAACAATTAATCCAAACACTAACACTAGTTTTATCACTTAAAAAACATACAAATAAGAACAAACTGTAAAAAACGAATGCCTAACGAGAAAACTCCATTAAAATGTACACAACCGGCTTTTGTTGGTCACGTTTTGGATAGTTCAGATTTTATCGATAGATGTCGCCCACTCCGTGCGTTTCTCCAATTACTTTCCCTACTCGACCGAAGATGGTGACACTATGTACTGTCAAAGCATGGAACGTGAATTTGGATTGTGTTAGTATTCCTACTGCACCCTAGAGGGCATACAGTATTTAATATGATATATTCCCATTTGTGTAGATGTGTGAGGATCGAATAAACTTATTTCAGCAAATAACTGTTCAAATTATTTTTTAACTACCAAATCTAAACCTCTGAGTGGCAATAATTCAATAAATTCGATCGACGAACGCGTAGCCCTCTTTTAGAGAGTGTTTAAACCCGTTAGTTCTACAAAATTTCGGATAGCAAATTGTGTTATTAATTTCCCAAAATACGTAATAAATTGTTGTCAAAACGATATTAATTTGTGTAAAACACTAAAGTCGATATTTCCAGTGGCGATTGAGCAAAACTCAATAAATTCAATTTTATATTACTTTCCCTACTCGACCGAAGATGGTGACACTATGTACTGTGAAAGTATGGAACATGAATTTGGATTGTGTTAGTATTCCTACTGCACCCTAGAGGGCATACAGTATTTAATATGATATATTCCCATTTGAGTAGATGTGTGAGGATCGAATAAACTTATTTCAGCAAATAACTGTTCAAATTATTTTTTAACTACCAAATCTAAACCTCTGAGTGGCAATAATTCAATAAATTCGATCGACGAACGCGTAGCCCTCTTTTAGAGAGTGTTTAAACCCGTTAGTTCTACAAAATTTCGGATAGCAAATTGTGTTATTAATTTCCCAAAATACGTAATAAATTGTTGTCAAAACGATATTAATTTGTGTAAAACACTAAAGTCGATATTTCCAGTGGCGATTGAGCAAAACTCAATAAATTCAATTTTATATTACTTTCCCTACTCGACCGAAGATGGTGACACTATGTACTGTGAAAGTATGGAACATGAATTTGGATTGTGTTAGTATTCCTACTGCACCCTAGAGGGCATACAGTATTTAATATGATATATTCCCATTTGAGTAGATGTGTGAGGATCGAATAAACTTATTTCAGCAAATAACTGTTCAAATTATTTTTTAACTACCAAATCTAAACCTCTGAGTGGCAATAATTCAATAAATTCGATCGACGAACGCGTAGCCCTCTTTTAGAGAGTGTTTAAACCCGTTAGTTCTACAAAATTTCGGATAGCAAACTGTGTTATTAATTTCCCAAAATACGTAATAAATTGTTGTCAAAACGATATTAATTTGTGTAAAACACTATAGTCGATATTTCCAGTGGCGATTGAGCAAAACTCAATAAATTCAATTTTATATTACTTTCTCTACTCGACCGAAGATGGTGACACTATGTACTGTCAAAGCATGGAACATGAATTTGGATTGTGTTAGTATTCCTACTGCACCCTAGAGGGCATACAGTGTTTAATATGATATATTCCCATTTGAGTAGATGTGTGAGGATCGAATAAACTTATTTCAGCAAATAACTGTTCAAAGTATTTTTTAACTACCAAATCTAAACCTCTGAGTGGCAATAATTCAATAAATTCGATCGACGAACGCGTAGCCCTCTTTTAGAGAGTGTTTAAACCCGTTAGTTCTACAAAATTTCGGATAGCAAATTGTGTTATTAATTTCCCAAAATACGTAATAAATTGTTGTCAAAACGATATTAATTTGTGTAAAACACTAAAGTCGATATTTCTAGTAGCGATTGAGCAAAACTCAATAAATTAAATTTTATATTACCGTCCCTACTCGACCGAAGATGGTGATACTATGTACTGTCAAAGCATGGAACATGAATTTGGATTGTGTTAGTATTCCTACTGCACCCTAGAGGGCATACGGTATTTAATATGATATATTCCCATTTGTGTAGATGTGTGAGGATCGAATAAACTTATTTCAGCAAATAACTGTTCAAATTATTTTTTAACTACCAAATCTAAACCTCTGAGTGGCAATAATTTAATAAATTCGATTGACGAACGCGTAGCCCTCTTTTAGAGAGTGTTTAAACCCGTTAGTTCTACAAAATTTCGGATAGCAAATTGTGTTATTAATTTCCCAAAATACGTAATAAATTGTTGTCAAAACGATATTAATTTGTGTAAAACACTAAAGTCGATATTTCCAGTAGCGATTGAGCAAAACTCAATAAATTAAATTTTATATTACTTTCTCTACTCGACCGAAGATGGTGATACTATGTACTGTCAAAGCATGGAACATGAATTTGGATTGTGTTAGTATTCCTACTGCACCCTAGACAGCATACAGTATTTAAAATTATATATTCCTATTTGAGTAGATGTGTGAGGATCGAATAAACTTATTTCAGCAAATAACTGTTCAATTTATTTTTTAACTACCAAATCTAAACCTCTGAGTGGCAATAATTCAATACATTCAATCGACGAACGCGTAGCCCTCTTTTAGTGAGTGTTTAAACCCGTCAGTTCTACAAAATTTCGGATAGCAAATCGTGTTATTAATTTCCCAAAATACGTAATAAATTGTTGTCAAAACGATATTAATTTGTGTAAAACACTAAAGTCACAGGCAAAAGATACTATATCTTTAGACTGTGCTAAAGTCGATATTTCCAGTAGCGATTGAAGAAAATTCAATAAATTCAATTTTATATTACTTTCTCTATTCGACCGAAGATGGTGACACTATGTACGGTCAAAACTACAGAGGCTAAACAAGGAAACGAATTTGGGTTGTGTTAGTATCCCTACTGCACACAAGAGGACATACAGTATGTAAAATATATATATTCCATAGACTTATTATAATAGACTCCAAGATAACTCATATCCTTGGGGCCAGAATAGTTACGACGATATGTTCTCGCTCCGTCTCTTTTTATAATGTAAGATGCGTATAAAGCTATCTTTCTTTGGGTAACTGCGAGCCACAGATAGTTGACTCTCAACATAAGTATGTATAGTTGGTTGTATAAATATAGCAGAATGTATTGTTAGTTGCATAAAATTACAGTAAGCTACGTAGTTGATTAGAGAAATCTGAAAGGCATTTATGTATGTACAGGAAAGGAAATAAATTTTATGTTCGTTCTTTGCTAATATCCAGTGTTTTGTAAAAGGAATATCAGCTATTACCCATAGACAATAAGTATGCTAATACCGAATACACAGAGGCGTCGTACGTCGTAGCACATACCTGAAACAATAACCCGAAAGATAGATGGAAGATACGAATTACATTGTAGAGAAAAGCGATAAGGCTAAAAAGTCATGTGGATACTATGAAGACAGGTTTTTAAGTAAACGTATATAGCATCTTGTGGTCTATTATATTACGTCTATGATATATTCCCATTGGAGTAGATGTGTGAGAATCGAATAAACTTATTTCAGCAAAAACCTTTCCAAATTATTTTTTAACTACCAAATCTGGGTATTTTCCATCAATCGAAATGAAAGTGGAAATTTGCATTTTCCTAAAATATACATATTTTAGAGTTTACAAACCAAAAATTATTGAAAACCAATCGGTAGATTTTTTTATTTAATTTTGAAATTTTAATGTATATTCGTGACGTCATTAAGCGAAAATTAGGGAATTATTTGTCTCAAATGTTACCGCAGATAGCAACACTTAAGACAACACTGATCTGCCCGAGTGCCCATGGGTTCATGTTTGTTTGACATATCGGTACCTTGGAGTCAAAAGGGCGGATGTCCACTTTTGGCAAAAATGGACATAATAATAGCCTCATGTCCATGACTATACCAACTACCGATTCAAATAGTCAGATGTCCATATTTTTAACTTAATAATAAAAAATTTTATAACATATGCCAGATGTCCAGTAGAAGGATGTTGACAAATAGCCCTATTTCGGACTTCTGCCTTATTGTTCATACCCCCACTTGGACATCTGCCATTTGTAACTTTAATTTGCCCACAATGTCAATACAAACCCCAAGGGAGTTGGCTTAATTTATAAGAACATGCGGGGCAAATTTGTTAGTAGATGAGTTGTCTCAAAAAGAATTTAAAAAGTGGTCCACATTATACACTGGCAATCAGTCTGTATATTGGCAACAACAAGGAAAAAGAACACAGACTCAGAGCCATTCTTAAGTTCTAACATAGTACATTCACGAATTCAGAAAGATGACCCCGGAACCCTGTTCTATAAGACCAAATTTATTGATTCTGAATTTAAAATTGAACCCATAAGGATTGACAGCTTAGTACCTATAAACAAAAAAAAATATGATAATCTTATGACACTGCGTTGGAATGGATAGATGAAAATCCTCATAATTTTTATAAGAACATACCTTTTATCCCATAACATTTTGGATTTATTTAGATTTTTACCGGGTCTGTGCGTTCTATTTGTATTAAGCTAAATTTTTTTTAAATTTTTTTTTTACAAATTTTGTGTTTTTGTTCCTAGAAAATACTTTGTTACAAGTAATTTGCTAACATCTTATCATTAATAAAAAGGCAGTAGTAAATTACATACAAAAAGCAAACTTGAAAAGCCTGATGTCCACGTTTTTTTTATTAAATTTGATGTTTTAACAAAAAAACCATTGCAGAGGATTAATGTATCATCTATTAGTAACTCAAATCCACATCAAAACCAAACTTAAGTCAAAAGTCTACAGTAATACAGGACTTTGAATATACCATACCACCTTATATTTCAGAGAAATGCCGCTAGTCTAAAATGCTAAATTGGGACATCCGACCTTTTGACTCCAAGGTACCGATATTTGTTTTGTTGGATAAGAGGTGGTTGTTGATTGTTTTCATTTGTTGCAATTTTCGTGGTGCTTAAATTATCTTTATTAAACATGGAACAAGGTTTTGTAGAAGCTAAATCCGATAATTTGCCAGTCATAGACCCTTTTATGATATCTTTGTTTTTCATGGACAATATGAGTTATTGAAGTTCGGAAATAAGGGGGATAAAAAATGTGAGGTTAGTATACTTTGCTCTGAAAATTAAAGTAGGTATAAATAAATATAAATTATTCCATATTAAAGGGCAACAAGGGAAAGTTATGAAGACGCGGCAGTAGATGTACAGTTGAAAAGAGATAACAATATTTGTACTGTAAAGGGAAAAATTAGCCCGGAACATAAGGTTCGAAGCCAAACGTACAATGTTACTATTATAATAGATGAGGCAGAAGACAAAGTAGTATCATCAGAGTGTCACGACTGTGTTGCTAGTTCTGGTAAGATGTAAAGTTATAATGTTTTATATATATTAATTTTCATATAAATATTTTTAGGTTGTAAACATGCTATAGCATTTTTGTACTGGCTACTAAGAAAGTCTGAAGAACCTAGTCCAACAGCAATTGAATGTTATTGGAAAAACCCTTATTGGCAAAAGTGGGAACTACAATAAAAACTTTGAAGACTGTCGATTTAAAGTCTGGCGATAAGCCTCCACAGCTGTCTGAAGTACAGGATTTTCTTTCTAAAGTAATTGCAAAAGCAAAGGAAGAAAAATGTGAAGGAAATGTAGTAAAATATTTTGAATCTCCGACAGCACATAAGAGACTCTCTGTTCACATATTACATTTAAATTAAGTAAAAACTGTGAGTAATTCTGACGTAAATAATTTTATAGAATACTGCAAATTACACATGTCAGGTGAACTTTGTAAAAAAGTGGAGAAAGAAACCCTTAGCCAATACAAGACACCTGTTTGGTTTGAACTGCGCTATGGAAGAATAACTGCATCCAAGATTTACGAAGCATCAGTTTGTTCTACTCTTGATGGTTCGTTAGTCGAACAAATTCTTGGAGCGGTAAGTTTACCAGACACGGAAGCTATTCAGAGAGGACGAGACTTGGAAGAAAGCGTGTTGAAAGTAGTCGCAGAGAAAAAGAAAATAAAGTTGACGAGAACAGGTTTATTATTAAACAGGCAATATCCACTCCTGGGAGCTTCACCTGATGCAATATCAGATGATTATGTCATTGAAGTAAAATGTCCATCATCTGACAAAAATGCTGCTCATTATTTTGGGAAGGGAAACATAAATAAAAAATATTTATCCCAAATTCAGTTGCAAAAGCTAATTTCCGGCAAACGGTTAGGTTTGTTTTGTGTAGCCTCTCCTATTTTTGAAGCAACTAAAGAAGTAGAAATTCAAGAGGTGCAATTTGACAGACAATTTATTGAGGATATCAATGGAAATCAATGGAATTTTGGAAAATTGCTATTTACCCACGATTAGTGAAATGACATTTAAATATAATTATTAAATTAAAACAGAATCACTTTTAATTTTGTTTTATTAGCTGCTAAAAATACATGTATACATAGTTTATAAGAGTTAATATTGTGTTTATTCAAATATATTTAGTATACAAAGTCTCAATAAAATAAAAAAATAAAATAAAATTGTTTTTCTTGAAAATTTTGTTATTTTATATATGACAGTTAGGCATATCACATAAGATGGATCAATCTCTGCATGATTACAAAATAATGCCATACATTTATAAAACCCAACATCGGTCTGCTTTCGACAACTCCTTGTAAAATATGAAGTACACTTTACCTTATTAAAGAGCCCTGAAAATTTTTGATGCCACATGCAATAAAAACTACAATCTAATTTCCATGCCATAGTTAAGTCTATACACGCATGTGGTTTCAACATTTCAAATTCCCTGAGTCTTCGAATCACTCTTTCGATGTGAATCCCTAAGCTTACTATCCTTTTGCTTAGTTTTACATCTTCTTTAGTGCTTTTTGATCCAGACGCAATACTCGGAGGCCTAATCAACTTACAATTTTTAGTTGCTAATAAAGAGTCAATGTGCTTGAAGCCCCTATCTGCCATGACATCACAGTGTTGTGGCAAAATGTCTATATATCCAGATTCCTTAACAATTTCGGAATCTGTCACTCTTCCGCCAAAGCCAGTGGAAACAAAATTGACTACACCATCTGGAGTGGCACTTATAAGTATTTTAAAGTATTACCTTTTTTATATTAAGACCACGTCAACGATTGATGTAGGCTGTTAGCAGGCTGTTCAATCTGTACTTCAAAACAGTCTATGATTGATTGAACATTCCAGTACCTTGCTCTGAATGGTATTGGTAGATTTTCTTTAATTAGATCAGGTTGTGGCCAAAAAATTAAACTTTTAAAATAACCTGCTAAAACAGGTAAATATTTTGGACACAGCAGACACACCGATACCAAAATCTAATGCAATACGGTAGAAACTGTAATTTAAACGTATTTTCTTCAATACAATTAAAATGTTTCGATAACAAATTTTACTTTAGTCTTGTAATAATTTAACAATAAAATATGTATCCTTAGGTAATCCTAAATAAAATCGTGAATGGTTTTCAATCACTAATAAGGTTCTGTCTATACTTATTTTCTGCAAATAGGTATCTTTACACTCAACCATCACTTCATTGTCTGATGAACTACTGCCTTGAATTTGTGAAGACGACAAATTTGAAGCTAGAGAGGATGCAGAGGACGATTGAAGAATGATACTTTTCTGTGGCGAACTCCCAGACAAAGTGATTTTTTCTGGTGAACTTTCAGCAGATGATGTGTGGGCTGATGTAACTGGTTCCTCAAATAAAACTCGTTTTACAGACGAAGACGATTGTGATACTTGTTCAAGTTTTTCTATTTTTCTTTTTTTAGAAGAGTCACTTAGTTGAGACATCTTAAGGAATTTCTTCGCCACTTAAATTTTTATGGGGTACAATAGTTTTCTTTAAAATAAGTTTCTGTTGCATTAACTTAAATCCAATCCAGTTTTCACAGTCTTCCTCTAACTAAAACAAATTAATTAGCATTTCTACTTCTAAATTAAAATAAAAAACTAACATCGAAGTGGTCCTCACAACAATAGTAATTTCCTGAAGTATGTTTAGGAATTTTGTGTCTTCCTACAGCAACACACCATTCTCTCCTAGTTTCCTCATTAAACGGTATAGTTAGAAATATTTTGTTGGAGGTAAAAGACGTATTTTTGCATGATGGTACAAAGCAATACTTAGCTGTCTTTTTCGACATCCTAGGAAGCAAAATTAACAGTAGGTACTTTTGCAAATTCAACAAAACAGTCGAACTCACCTCTGCAAATTACGATATTTACTCCTACTACTAAATATACACTTGTAATAACAACGTAAATAGAATTTAACAAAGAACTTTTGCCAAAGTCAAACACAAACAAAAGTGAAGTATGAAACGAGCGTTGACATATTTTTAGCAGCCACACGAGTAGAAAGATCCTAGAAATTACTAGAAACTGGCGCGTTTTTTGAATTTTCGCTTAATGACGTCACATACATATGACAAACTTTAAATAATTAATTTTTGGATTAAAATAAACTCAAAATGAAAATTCCAGAGACACGTGTCTCATCATTTTCTCTCTAATTTCCATAACTGACTTTAAAAAAAAGTAGGAAAATACCCCTAGCTAAGGTTACAGCTGCCATTGTAATGACATAGAAGTAATATAAGAGTTGGCAATCGCATACTACAGTTGGCACCAAGTGGCGACCGTTTTGATAACGTATTGTACTAACACGGTTCTGTCGGTCATACAAATCACGTCAAGAACCACTAAGCCAGGGCGGGTAATTTAAAAGTTATATAAAAACAGGGTGTACTTTATTTTGTATTTATTTCTTCATTGGGAAACTCGTTTTCGGGCTCAGATTTTACCTACGACGCACGTGGAAGCCGTGATGGGGTGATTTACAGCCAATAGTGCAAGTTTGCATATTTTCTCTCCACTGTGTATATTCCAGCTTCGATTTGTTGACGAATATGTGCACCGCATTGATTAGAAACTTTTATGAAGAATAAAATTTTCTGAGAAACGAATAATAAACTTATTACAAATTTTACAATTTTCTCTCGAAAAAGCGGCCGTATCTCGAAGACCGTTATAGATGGCGAGTCGCCATTAGTACCATTCGATTTTTTAGGCCAAATTACATATTAAAAGATATAACTTACAATGTTGTAGCTGCTAAACAAAAAGTCTATAAGTTAGTATCTGTAGATATTTGTATTTCATTTTTTCGAGAAGAAATGCCTTAAGGACTTTCGATTGGAATGAAATTTAGGAAATGGGGGTTTTTGAGGTAGAAAAACTCGATTTCGGGCTCAAATTTAAAAGTTATTTAAAAACAGGGTGTACTTTATTTTGTATTTATTTCTTCATTGTATAATGGGTATAGAAGAATGTTTGAGTTATATCATGAAAGTTGTTGATCGGAGGTATACATATAACTATGTAACGGTCCAAATGTTTTGATTGTAATAGGCATCGAATTTTGCATTGGTGCAAATGACTTACACCACCAGTAACAGTCTCCTGCCACCTTTTCTTCAATACACAATACACCACCATGATAAACTGGTTGCATATTACAAAAATTTAACGGCGATACACCATTATGATAAACTGGTTGCATATCTCAAAAATTTAACGGCGATCTTGGAAAATATTTTAAATAAGTGAAAAACAGTGAATATGGAGTTTATTAAAAAATATCTAATTTTGTTAGCAGTTGTCACATTATTGTTATATGTCCATATTGCTATACTGATGTACGGTTTGTTCCAAGATTGTCACAATGCTACAATTAGCCGATCGATGGGGTCCTAAAAGATAAATTAAACAATTACATATGTGATGAAGCAGGTTTATTTACACTTACCTCTGGCCTCCGGCCTCTAGCCAACATTTATTTTCAATTTATGTGATGTGTATAAATTGTCCCATGTGTAAATATTTCCTGAAACAAAACAAAGTTGTGGGTTAGATAGTTAATCGTTAGTAATTTTAATATGAATTATTCAGTAAATTAAATCACTATAAAATTACCTGGATGATTCTTCTTGCACGATAAGAGTCAAAGCCACAAGACGTTCCAAATTTTTAACTGCACATTATATATGTTTTGGTCTGTCCAAGAATTGACAGATAAAATGTCAAACTAGGGATTTTTGTGAAGTTCAAGATTTGATAAATTTGGTGCAAAAAAGCTAGTTTTTTGAATGTGGGAGACAAAAAAAAAAGGGGCAGACATCTTTGAGAAATTGAATTGTTCAGATCTACAGGGTGTTCCACTTAAGTCGGATTCTTCCATAGCTCTCTTATAAATTTAAGAGAAAAATGTTTCAAATAAAAGTTACGCTGAATTATGCGGTGTATATACAGAAAATAGTTTTGAATACACAGGATGTTCCATTTCACCTGGACGCTATACAACTTCGTTATTTTAAATGGAACACCCTGTATATCTGTGTATTTTTGGATTCCTGACTTAATTTTAAGTTGATTTTATGTATCATACATTGTGCCCAAAACGTACCGTTTCCGAGATATTCAAGTTTTTTTGAGAAATTTCACGATTACAGCGCTCTGAATATTGCTAGATAGCTTCTAAGCCATAAGAGCTAGAAACTTGCGGTTTGCATAGTTCGATTTACCACGAATTACGCTATCATTTCCACTATTAGAAAAATATGGTAAGTAGTATAAAGTGGTAAATATCGGTACCTGCATTTGACAATCTTTCAACAGGAATAACTTCTTTTTTTCAAATAAAATGACCCATATTTTTTTCCACCGTTGGATTCAAAATTAAATTCTCTTTCGATTGATATAATGTTGTCCATATTTATCTTTAACAGTTTTCGAGAAAGATGCAATTCTTTCTAAAGTTTGAAAAACGAGCTACCTACAGCGTAAAGTAGGCTTTGCCAATATCGCTTAAAGCATCGTTTCAATGTTATGTACGTTCATCTCGACAAACAAATTGTATTGGGAATTGTTTTCGTTTTTCCCGGTAAAAATCCGGTCACCAACAATGACATCGCGTGAATTTAAAATTTATAAAACATACCAGTAACAATATTACTGGCATGTTTAAAAAGTGATCTAACAAACAAAACTAAACTACTACCAACAACGAAAACAAAACGCAACATGATAGAAAATTCTAAACGCAATTAAAAAGGGTACGTGAACTTAAACTGCAATTTTACATTAAGTGTTCGAAATGTCCTCAGTCTTTTAATGAGGTGGAGCACAATCCTGTTGTAACCACATCCTTCGAAGGGTTGCTAAAGGAATGTCGCCCAACAAATCATCCAAAGTGTTTCGCAGAAAGTCCAAATAAATTCTTCCTGTCAAGTGTCGATTAAAAAAGAATGGTCCAATGATGTGGCCTCCTAAAATTCCCGTCCACACGTTCAAGGACCACTGGAATTGGTGCGGATTTACCGTGTCATAATAATGACAATTATGGCGGTTAACAAAGCCATTTTTGTGCAAAGTTGACTCATCCGAAAACATGACCTGTTTAAAAAAAATTTCTTCCTCTCTCAAGTGCCCACTGACAAAATGCCTGCCTCCGTTGAAAGTCTCCTTCTAGTAACTCCTGGTGTAATTGGATGTGGTAAGGATGATATTTGTGTTTCTTTAAAATCCTATGTACTGATATTGTACTAATATCCATCGTTTGACTAATTTGTCGCACACTAAGTTGAGAGTTTTCCTGTATGCATCCCAATATTAAGATATTCGTTTTCGTCTGTAACTACTGTGCTAGTGCGATTCCGTTTTTTGCATTCGATGTTACCACTATTTATAAACTTCGTATTTAAGTCAATGCGATGTTTTAAACAAAATTTGCAAAGCCGTTTTTCAAACTTTAGGAAGAATTGCATCTTTCTCGAAAACTGTTAAAGATAAATATGGACAACCTTATATCAATCGAAAGAGAATTTAATTTTGAATCCTACGGTGGAAAAAAATATGGGTCATTCCATTTGAAAAAAAGAAGTTATTCCTGTTGAAAGATTGTCAAATGCAGGTACCGATATTTACCACTTTATACTACTTACCATATTTTTCTAATAGTGGAAATGATAGCGTAATTCGTGGTAAATCGAACTATGCAAACCGCAAGTTTCTAGCTCTTATGGCTTAGAAGCTATCTAGCAATATTCAGAGCGCTGTAATCGTGAAATTTCTCAAAAAAACTTGAATATCTCGGAAACGGTACGTTTTGGGCACAATGTATGATACATAAAATCAACTTAAAATTAAGTCAGGAATCCAAAAATACACAGATATACAGGGTGTTCTATTTAAAATAACGAAGTTGTATAGCGTCCAGGTGAAATGGAACATCCTGTGTATTCAAAAATATTTTCTGTATATACACCGCATAATTCAGCGTAACTTTTATTTGAAACATTTTTCTCTTAAATTTATAATAAGAGAGCTATGGAAGAATCCGACTTAAGTGGAACACCCTGTATACTCAACCAGCCCAAGATTTTTTAAAGAAACCTAATAACATCTAAGGTCAGTAATTTAATTAAATTAATATTTTATTTTTATCCACATTTTAGAAATAATAAAAATTTGTCAAACTAGAACGTAAACCGAAAATCTTACGGTAAAACTTTTTAGGTTTTTCGTATCACCCATACATCTCAGTATTTTGCACAGAAAGTACCAGAACATATATTGTGTACCAGCAGAGTTTGGTCCCTACAAAAATTCCCGCCAAGGTTGGGACATCTAAAATTGTATAAGCTCGTTGCTGAGGATAGTTTCGTTTGGAGCGTCCACAACCAGTCAACCATTGGCAATTTGATTTATGGTTCGTTTGTCAGCCTGCACCTTTTGTTTGCCCATTTTATTTGGTTTTGGTTATTGTTCCCTGGTGTCGAGATTTGGTAGTCGTGCTGGCCTGTACGAAGCACCGGAAAAGTAACACGAGACTAGAGAGGCCAAAGTTTTGTGAGTACGATCTACGTCTTTTTATACAGGAGTTACTAAAATTGGTAATAAATATATGAACTTTCTCTTTTGATCTTTAAATATAGTGCATTGTTAAATAATACATACCTTTATTAGCATTTTTGTGTGAGCTCAGAACAGCTGTTGCGAGACATAACCCCAAAAGCTCGTTGTGTTATTTCTATTTGCAATATTGGTGTTTACTCTCTACATGTTATTATTTATTGCTTGCATAGTTTCATAACTTATAATCAACCTTACCCAGGAAATTTATTGTAAAGTATTTAGTTACTCTTATTAAAACTGAGGGTAAAACTAGTCAAAAGCACTGTACACAAGGTACATACGTTCTTTACCAAATATACACGAGGTGTGGTGCAGTAGGCTACCACCAACGACAAATGTTATAGTTTACATTTGTCATTGCTACCACTCTACCTAAATCATATTGTTTATGTTAAAATAGGCACGAACTTTTTAATAGTTATTTTGAGTGTTTTTGTGTTTCATTGCACAATATTACCGGTTGTCTACTTGTTTATACCTATTCATATATATGTGTACGTACTTATACCCTTATATTATATTATTATATTTCTCTATTTATACCATTCTTTGTTTTGTTCATTTGGTTTACGTTTCCCTCTCCTCGTCGATTCTCATCGGCTGGCGCCCACATAGCTTACCTACATAATAATAATAAATAAAAAAAGGGAACTGACCCAACCCACGCCTTTGCCTCCAGACAAGAGAGCTTCCGCGTTTTGTTAACTTTTAGCGTTACAACTACTTGAAATTAGTCTGCTAGTTAAGATTGTAGGAACGAAGTGTAACTCCCTTCCGGACAGCTTTGAATTTCGCAATCTTGGTTATGAGATCATGGAACAAAACATAAGCACACCACGTAAATGAGACTATCTCCTAATTGAAAGCTGAAAGGTGTCCGGAAGGGAGTTACACTAGGTCCTTTCCTTTGTACACGAAGTGTAGCACTGAACTACACTGACAGAGATGACATCAATTCAGATATCACAAGTTAAAGAGAGACAAAACCTACACTAGTGTACACTATCATTGCAAAGGAAAAGGCCTACTATAGAATAGATAGTCTGTATGACCGACAGAACCGTTAAAACGGTCTCCACTTGCGAAGTTGGTGCCAACAGTAGTAATCCCAACTCTTATTACTTCTCTCTGCTCCTGATAAAGGAGGTAACCTTGAAGCAATCTAAAAATTGCAACAGTTCATCAACTGTTGATTTTTATACAGCCAATAATTGAATAAATTCGATCGATGTTAGAGAGTGGTTATACCCGTCAGTTCTACAAAATTTCAGATAGCACAAACTTTCCTGTTATTAATTTCCCAATTAAAAAAGTCGTGGTGGTTTATAATAACCTAAAAAATTGCTGGAAAAAAATTAAACAGTTTTTATGTTAATGTTGATTATTAAATTACAAGCTAATCTTAAATGTAAACAAAAATAGCTAACGTGCGGCCAGTAGTTGTTTTTTTCTAGAATTTTGATTGGCCCTTGTCACAGACTTGAATTCTGTAACGTGCATTCAGACTTACAGAAAAGAGACAGGGATTGGCGGCACAGTCACAATTTGTAAATACCTAGTTGCTTATCGGTATAGTAGCAAACTATAGCGCGAACTCTCTAATAAGGATAAAGAAATCTACTCTAATTTCTGTATTCATTAGTATTAATAATCGCCGGTATAGTAGCAAACACCTATATCGCGAATTCTAATAAGGATAAAGAAATCTACTTTAATTTCTGTAATGGTATAATGCCAATCTGCAATGCCAATTATATTGAACTAACAGCAGTAACACCTGATCGTTACAACAAATTTAACAATAATTATTATTACATCCTGAAGGTACGTGTAATATATAAATAATTATTCGAGAATGTTCTAGCCTCTATCCAAAACAGTGTAACAATTAAAGTTATTTATTTCACTAGTATATTCTATAGGTTGAATACTGCAGATTACTGAGAAGCTAAAAGACAAAAATAAAAGATGATATATACATGATACGATTTCACTATAACGTATAATAATTACGAAATGGTAAAAAAAGTATGTAGAATTGTTTAACAATTAATAATCACAAGATATCTGATACTATACTATAGGTACATTATTTATATAAATTATATAGTCTGTCAATAGTATTTTATGTGTATTATTCACAATTACGTCACATATGAGTAGTTTTATTTTTATTTTAAACATGATATTGTCGTTTATTATAATAAATTTGTCTACTTACCGTGGTTTAGCGACCCTTGGAGAAAATTAATGCAGCGTTGCCGATTTTACTGCGTAATTTGGGTCGCTAAGCACCAGTAAAAATCTTAATTGAATGCGTCGCGGCAAGCACCGTAACTTATACATATATATATATATATATATATATATATATATATATATATATTTATATGATATGTAAAAAACAATTATAAAACAATAACTTATCTTAACAGAACATTTCGAACCAAAGTCTAGGTCCTTTTTCAACTGTGATTACAAAAAATGGACTTGTCAAAAAAGATCACTTTGACACCTGACACTGATTATTAATTAATGCATAGATCACTAGATAAAGAATTCTAATTTATTTTGATATTTCCGTCACGTACTTCTTTTTGGAGAATCGGTAGCCAGACTTCGTCTAGCAACACTGAACTAGTAGAGACACAGTCGGTACTATTTAGTTGAATACCAGAGGCACTCTCTTTAAGTTTTCGTTTATTACAATATGTCTCCGTTTGAATTATTTTTGCCTGTGTCCAACTAAATTAATAGAAAATTAAGTTTTGCACCTGCCATTTCTAATAATTTTAGCCTGGTGTCAGAAATATGAACTACAAGTGTTGTGTAAAGTAGGTCACGTGGTCACATTGCATTGCACCTCAGCGGCTGAGCGTGCGATTTGTTTACGGTGTGTAAGGTTCAATTTACGTAGGTGGCGGAGAGTGCGTTTTCAGCTATTTACGTTAGTGATCGTAGGTAAAAAAGGTTACATTCATTTTTTACGCAACTGTAAGTAAAACCCCCCAAAAATACAAAAAAGGGAATTAAAATTATTCTTTCCCGTTCACTGTCGTTTCCACCCATTTTCTTGCACCTTAACAAAAAAAAAAACTAGAAACAATATTTGTAGGCTATTGTTTTAGCTACAAATCTGTGTTTAGAAAATTAAATTATCTTAAATAATAAGAAAGATACGGCCACTTTAGTCCCGAGCCGACACTCCAGGCGGCTTCAACTCTTTATTTAAACGTTTTTGCAAGATTTTTTGGATACACATTTGCAAACTTTAGAGCATTAAATTTAATTTTTTTTACAAGTGCAATTTTTTTTACTCACCACGCCGACGTTTTGCAAGACCAAGTTATTAAAATTATCAGGAATAGCGCGCAAAATGTTTGTAGGCTCTAAAAATTCCTCCTCATCTAATTTATACCCAAAATGAACGGCATTTAATGGAGCATTGATTGAAACAATTTAGATATAAATGAGTGCAATAATATGTCCTTTTAATATGTTCCAAACAAGAAAACGATGTTGGTGGAAAATTTTCAGGGATACAATTTTCGTATTAAAATAAATTCAGGACCTTAGTTCATCAGAAGATTTGCATGAAGATCCAAGTTTTGTAATGTGCACTAAAAACTCCTCTGCGCGTATTATACAGAATTCTAAGCTGTCCGCACCAAAATTTTTTAGAAATTTTATAGGATCAATTTTTAGTATTTGCTTTTTAGAACCAATTTTACTAGTATAATCACATCCAGTTAGAATGTGAGGAGCTGGAAAAACATCGCACATTCAAAAATATTATAAATATCTTAGATTGTCCCTTACCCCAATCCGAAACCCAATTTTTACTTTTTTAGAGGAAATGAGGAAAAATAAAACAAAAGGAGAATAAAAACGTCAGTGTCGGAGAATAAAATTACCGCACGATTTTCATTAAAATTCACAATATGTGGAATAATTTTGTGGTCAGCTTCTTCCAATGTTATTAGGTTCAAATTATTCTTGACCATTTCCGATTCACTCTTGCGTTTACAGGGTGGTCCAGACTTTAATACATTAATTTTGAGAGGCGATAGAGAATCGCAAAATAAGGGGACTTTTCTTAATAAACATACCTCGAAAAATGCACCATAACTTAGATACAGGGTTTTGAAGTTTCATTAAAAAAAACTTTATAATTTAATATCTAAGGAAAGACAAAAGTCATCTTTTTCAAATTTGGCACACCGCCTTTCTATGTAAATCTGCATCTACCATTCAAGTCAAAAATAGTAACAGAAAGCCATTGGCGCAGATATGGGGGTTACATATCCCCATTTTAGAAATATATAGTGCGCCACTTGATATTTTCTAAAAAATTATTAAACTGCTAAATTGCCCATGATATTCTGAAGGAAAATGTGTTCTTATAAAATTTTGATAGAACAAGCCGTTTCCGATTTAAACGTCAAGCTTGCCATCAATTACGCGAAAATCGACTTCAAATGTTGGCGGCAATCAACTCCATTTCCAGAAAATGTCAAAAGTGTATTTAAGCCGAAAGATGGCACTTTGAAAATTTATTTTAAATACATAAGTGAATTGCTTTTCGTTCTGTTTTTTGTTAATTTTTTTATTAAATATCAATAAAACATATTTTTAATCATATTTGGAGGGCTATTATCTCCTTTATTTTGCCTGCACAAAAGTGTTTAACTGTAAATAAATCGGAAACGGCTTGTTCTATCAAAATTATACAAGAACACGTTTTTCTTCAGAATTCCATAGGCAATTTAGTAATTTAATAATTTTTTCAAAAATATCCAGTGGCGCACTACATATTTCTAGAAAGGTGATATGTAACCCCCATATCTGCGCCAATGACTTTCTGTTACTATCTTTGACTTGAATGGTAGATGCAGATTTACATAGAAAGGCGGTGTGCCAAATTTGAAAAAGATGGCTTTTGTCTTTCCTTAGATATTAAATTATAAAGTTTTTTTTAATGAAACTTCAACACCCTGAATCTAATTTATGGTGCAATTTTCGAGGTACGTTTATTAAGAAAAGTCCCCTTATTTTGAGATTCTCTATCGCCTCTCAAAATTAATGTATTAAAATCTGGACCACCCTGTATATAAACAAGAAAATACCACTTTCGCATAATTAACAAAAGAACTAAGACGCATATTAAAATTAATAATGCAAGCTATAAACTTATTTCTAAAAAATTCATGTAAGTCGAATTTATTTTTTGATGATTAGTATTGGAGTTGTTTCATCTCTAAATATATCCCAGCTCTATTGGATTTTGTAACATATATCTTCTGTTGCATTTATTACTTTTAATTGAATTTGATAAATAACTGTCAAAAATAATATCAATTAGTAAAGCATTTTTGCAAATATTTGTAATGTAAGAGATAAAATTTTGAAATGAAGAACCAAAGGTTTTAATTTCTTTCATTTTCATATTGCGAATGGTCGCCATAAAATCAATAACAAAAATTCTTGGCATTGATGTCCAAGAAGAGAAATATAATTATTTTTATCTAGCACATTTTCCAGCACATGAAGTAAATCTGATTTAGTAGCTTTTTCCATTTTACCATATTCTCGCAAGCGCTGAGTAGTATAGGTAAGTATATCAACTACATTCTTCAAATTGTAACCGCTTGGAGTGCCACCGCGGAACTAAAATAGCTATAACTTTCTTATTCTTTAAGATAATTTAATTTTTCAAAAGCGGGTTTATAGCTAAAGCAATAGGCTACAAACATTATTTTAACTTTTTTTTGTTACGGTGCAAGAAAATGGGTGGAAATGACAATGAACGGGGAAGAATAATTTTAATTCCCTTTTTTGTATTTTGGGGGGTATTATTTACAGTTGCGTAAAAAATGAATGTAACCTTTTTTGTTCAGAACAAAATTTGCAATCTAACTAAAAAAAATCATTCAAATTAGACTAGGCGTTACGGAGATACAGCGACCTATCAATTTGACATAAAATCCAATATGGCGGACTTCCTCCCACGAACCGGGATGTCCACCTCATGTTTTCCTGATCCCTATATGATCCCAAACTTATATTAGGGCAGAGTTTTCCACCCTAGGGGAAGTACTACTACTCGCAGAAGCGATGTAAGGAGAGGCGAATATCCGAAAACACATTTTAAAACTTATAAGCAGTACTCGCAAAAAAACATGCATACCTATCGTAGAGGAGCAATATGGGTAAAAATGAGAACGCGAAAGTAGAATATAAAATTATAACAACTTCAGATAAGAACGACCGGAAAAAACAAAAATGGTAAAAAGTTTTTAAAGTCAAATTTTTCCAAATTAAAAATGCCTTCTCATAATGCGCTTACTTACATTGTATAATTCGTTTTGCTGATGCTGATAACGAATCACACTAAACACCTGGTATATTCTCATTAGGCAACGTAACTACATATAATAGGTACCTATATGACAATTAGAAATTGTTTATTATGAAAAATTGAATGTAAAAATATGGTTACAGTTTTGCCTATATTAGGATTATAAAGCGTAATATGGTAATAGTGCTATTCACGATACAGAAACATACCTACCTACCTACCTGTCAGCTCGGGAATGTAAATACGTCCAGTTTGTGTACGACACGTTACATGCACCGCAAATTGGTATTGACGTTAATATCGCAACAGCTTTAAACTTTAAACGGAAATTTTTGTGCAGTTGCGGGTTGTAAAAGCTATTCAAGAAGAATAAATGGCACCACCAAAATAAAATGTCGATTTGAAAAATTTTAATAGTGCCAAAGAAATACACCGACACATAAAAAAAAATTGGGTCATAAACATAATAGCTATTTGTTGAATTAGGGAGGAAAGTATATGATTTCCTGCCGCGGATGAAAATACGTTTCCAAAATTTCATCTTGTACTTAATCTTTAAAATTCGCATTACATCGAGCATTTCATTTAGCCTATTTAAATATGAAAATTTAAGTTTAGCCCTGAAGTAGTTTTCCATTAACACCAATAATCATATGTATTAGGTATACCGGGTGGCCACGAGTCAATGTACGCCCCCAATTTTTTGGTTGTTTTTGAATTTGAAAATTTCGTTTTTGGTATACGTGAATAAGGCAAAAGTGGGCTATTTTTAGACTAACAGGAACGAAAATATCACATCCGGTTGAACCGGAAGTGACATCAACTTTTTCTTCTTAAATGGAATGACCATGTTTTTTTATGGTGTTTTATAAAACATGAAATTCTAATTGCAGCAGTTTTTTCGAATTTCAAAAATTCCAAAAAATAACTGAGATACGAACGATTTTTTATTTTGTACAAAATGGCCGCGTCAGATGAATGCGATGTAAGAAAATTACTAAGTAGGCCATGGAAATTATTAACAAGGTAGCAAGCTTGTCTGTAAACAATAAAATAGTTATTTAAATTACTGATAGATACGACTATTTTTAGGTTTTTCTCAAAAAACGGAATTTAATTTTCATTTTCATTTCCGTAGGGGTCCTATGGAAAATTTTTAAATGGGACCGAACTATTTTTTTTTATTATTCGGAGATAATAATTCATAAGCTTTAATTTTTTCGCCAATAATAATTTCTTAACGAGATCCTTTGTAATAATAAAAGTGTTTTTAAAAGGTTCATTCAAATTATTTCTTGTTAAATTTGTGCTTACCTTTTGAATACACTTTTATTATTACAAAGGATGTCGTTAAGAAATTATTATTGGCGAAAAAATTAAAGCTTATGAATCATTATGTCCGAATAATAAAAAAAAATAGTACGGTCCCATTTAAAAATTTTCCATAGGACCCCTACGGAAATGAAAATGAAAATTAAATTCCATTTTTTGAGAAAAACCTAAAAATAATCGTATCTATCAGTAATTTAAATAACTATTTTATTATTTACAGACAAGCTTGCTACCTTGCTAATAATTTCCATGGCCTACTTAGTAATTTTCTTACATCGCATTCATCTGACGCGGCCATTTTGTACAAAATAAAAAATCGTTCGTATCTCAGTTATTTTTTGGAATTCTTGAAATTCGAAAAAACTGCTGCAATTAGAATTTCATGTTTTATAAAACACCATAAAAAAAACATGTTCATTCCATTTAAGAAAAAAAAGTTGATGTCACTTCCGGTTTAACCGGATGTGATATTTTCATTCCTGTTAGTCTAAAAATAGCCCACTTGTGTCTTATTCACGTATACCAAAAACGAAATTTTCAAATTCAAAAACAACCAAAAAATTGGGGGCGTACATTGACTCGTGGCCACCCGGTATGATTATGAAAAAGTAAAACTAAACAGGTTTTCTACAGATATTTATAAAAATCTCTTTCAAATCCACTTATTCCAAACAAACTCAAGTTTCTGAAGAAGAGAATTGGAGCTACCTTTATAACCGAGTGTTTTAACAATTTTGACTAGGTATTTCTTTTTTGATTGATAACTAACAAACCACCCTCTATATTTTTTTGACATTTGGCACACGTATTCTACATACTCTTTGGCAAATCCACTTGATGAAAATCCAGGTCCGGCTTGACAACATATTTAGAAAATCTTCGGTCCTCAAAATAACACCCTGTATATCTGATATATCTATTCCCATATTTTGAAAGAGCGATGAAAACTGAATTCAACTATGTACTTTTTATTTTCCCACGGAAAATTTTACTACTAAAATTTTTAGTTAACATTGCATTTTATAAGCTTTTTGGTAGTAGGTATACTCAATGAAACCGATTTTCATTAATTTTATTATGGTATATAATTAATGAGGATTATTTCGTATGTATTTCTAAAACCTACGTAGTATGTATTTGTATGCCTCTAGCTAGACTATTAGAAAATGTAATTACAGGTCTGTATTTAGGACTACAAGAACAACCAATAAGAACACCATTAACTAAAGAAAAGGAATACTACGAAAAAACTACAACAATTGCTCAAAATTACCTCCATTTTGTTGGAAGCATTTTTTTGCTCTTTTTTAATACGGTTAGCAGATTTTTCTAATCACATCCGGATTATTTCTCATTTCTTCACATGCATCTTCTATCCGGCCCTTAAAGAAGTTCTGCCCTACTACTTATAATATGTCAGTGGAATGTTTGAATTTTAGATAGGTATCCCCAAATGTGGTAATTCAAAGGATTAAAGTCGGGTGGTCTTGGAGGCCATTCATTAGAATTACCTCTACCTATCCACGTGTTTGGAAAGTTCTCGTTTAAAAATTGTTTAACAATAAGCCTATAATGTAGTGGAGCACCATCATGGTGAAAATGTATTCCGGCTACATTTGCACCTGCATGATTTAACAACATACTGGCAAAATATTCTGAAACTGCGCCAATTAGTCTATGAGGGAAAATATATTATCCAATTGACTAAATAAATTGACAATAGTGCAAAAAAGAATAATAAAAATTATATTGAATAAAGAAAATACTTACCCTACTGATCTATTGTATAATGACTCTATTTTACTGGATCCACGAAAACTATTTTTTGTCCACTGTAATATAAGACAGCACCAAGACAAATCATCCCTAAAAAGAAGCGAACATAACTATGACACTAGAAGAAAAAACGATAGTTATTTACCTCCTTTCATGTATAAATCGCTAGGTCAAAAAAGCTTCTATTCTCTTGGGCCAAAATTATATAGTCATCTGCCAGCAGCAATTAAGAATGCAAAAAATATATACGTATTTAAAAAACAAATTAAGAAATATACACCTACAATCCGGCGATCAGAAATCCACGACTTAATTTGATATATTTCAGATAAAATAAAATAATTTTAAATCGTGTATTATAATTTCAAAATATTTTAAAATGTGTTTATTTTATTTTATTTATTTATTAATTTATGTTAATTATTATGAATTAGCTTGTAAGACTTAAATTTACATGTTTTTTGCTATCAATTATTCTTATATTATATTATATATTTTCAAATAATACCCTAAATATACCTTTTAATATTGTGTCTGTATAAGTAGATACATCGATGTATAATGTACACCGTATGTGTACTTATATTGGGTGTATTATATATGTATGTGTATTTATTACTATTATTATTATTTTAGTACTAGATCTACTCAAAACTTAGTTTAGTTATTTATATAATTATATTTACTAGTTATTAAGTTGTACCTACCTACCCCAATAGTCTACATAAGTATTTTGTTACTTTTTAGACGTATCTTTGCTGTTTATTGTTGTTACCTGTATTTGTAAACTATGTACGATTTCCTTCCAGACAATAAACTTATTATTATTATTATTATAATTAACTTATATTATCAAAGATCAGCACCAAACATTTAATGAAAATTTGTGTTGTGAATGGCACTCCCTTGTAGCAAATGGATTTTCTTCCACTCAAATATGGACTATGGAGATCATTTTGAGCAATTGTTGTAGTTTCTTCGTAGTAATTCGGTTTTTATTTATTTTATTTAGTTATACACGCAGTGGTGAACAATGCCGGATTAAGGATCATTGGGGCCGGGCGCAGTAAAAATTAAAAAATTATTCTCGTAGATCTTTTTTTATTTTCCTGTTAAAAATATTATACATTACCACGATGCAAGGGGCCCTCGAGACTCGGGGGCCGGGCGCAGTTGCGCCATTGCGCCCCGGTTAATCCGGCATTGGTGGTGAATTTTTCGATGCCCACCATTGGTATCTCGGAAACTACAAGATATAGAGGATCGGTTAAATTAGACAAAAGTTGCGCTATTTTATGCTCTACAATTTCCTGCCGAGAAATGCTGGATATCTTGATTCGTTCGCGGTTTATCCTGAAAAAATTGAAAATCGTGATTTCAAAACAAAATTAGTATCTTCTATACCATTTATGCGAATTTAATGAAATTTGGCCAGGTTATATTTTTCACCACTACCAATAATTGAATGGACTTGATAGAAATTTATGTCGTATGACATTTGTGTTATAAGATCTTAAACATTTCGGAAATCGTTTTTCCAGAATAACTCATTTTTTTTAAATGGCACCATGGTGACTCACTATGTTATTTTAATAAAGCATTTCATTACCGATAATTTGGTACCAAACACTTCATTATTTGTTCATATTATAATACAGAAAAATTACATTCAAGATATAAATGAAAATAAACTCATAATATTTAACACTGAATTTCTATCAAATAGGTGCCTTTGAAATGTACCTAACGAAAGAAACAAATGAATAGTTTAACAGCTCAAATGATATTTAAATCTATGAAAATCAGGTATTATTTTGCACGTATTAAAAAATTATGGTTTATTCACAAAGTGACAAAGTGGATATGCTGTTGATATACGGGGAATGTCTCAGGAATAGTCTGGCAGCCCGTGATTTATATGCAGAACGCTATCCACCAAGAAAGTGTAGAACGGGAGCTGAGACAAGAGAGAGAAGCTCAAGAACACCACTTTGTCACTTTGTGAATAAACCATAATTTTTTTATACGCAGCATAATAATACCGATTCTCATAGATTTAAATACCATTTGACTTTTGAGCTATGAAACTATTTATTTGTTTCTTTCGTTACATTTCAAAGGCACCTATTTGATAGAAATTCAGTGTTAAATATTTTTATTTTCATTTATATCTTGTTGAATGTAATTTTTATGTATTATAATATGAACAAATAATGAAGTGTTTGGTACCAAATTATCGGTAATGAAATGCTTTATTAAAATAGCATAGTGAGTCACCATTATGCCATTTAACAAAAATGAGTTATTCTGGAAAAACGATTTCCGAAATGTTTAAGATCTTATAACACAAATGTCATACGACATAATATCATAATTATATTTTTTGATTAATTATTGAAGCAAAACAAAACATTTTTTTTGGGGTCACGGCCGCCTGATCAAAAATTAAATTTGCTCATAAAAATGTCTGTCAATAATATTTTTATCTCAATATGCCTTAACTGTAATCAAAATGACCTCCTGAATCCAAAAATGTAAAAATATACAGGGTGTTCCATTTAAAAAACGTAAGTTAGTGTCATTTCCGGTGAAACCGGAAGCGACGGAAAGTGATAAAATGGTTGAAATAATGCATATTTAACCGTTATTTGACGTGCCCAAATTTGAAATGAATATCTTGTAAAACAAAGAAGATATAAGGGCGAGCGTCATTTCGTGGTTACCCGGTATATAAAAGGAACACACTGCACTGTGGAAAATTAAGTCCCCTGAATATTCCAATAGACTCTTAAAAGATAAGGGTTATGCAGCTTTAATAGATTTGTATAAGAGACATAATATTATTATGTCTCTTATACAAATCTATTAAAGCTGCATAACCCTTAATATCGAACCAGTTACTAATAAGATGTAATAAAAAAAATATATCTTCCCTATACCGGGTGACCACGAAATGACGCTCGCCCTTATATCTTCTTTGTTTTACAAGATATAAATTTCAAATTTGGGCATGTCGAATAACGGTTAAATATGCATTATTTCAACCGTTTTATCACTTTCCGTCGCTTCCGGTTTCACCGGAAATGATACTAACTTTCGTTTTTTAAATGGAACACCCTGTATGTTTTTATATTTTTGGATTCAGGAGGTCATTTAGGATACAGTTATGGCTTATCGAGATAAAAATATTATTGACAGATATTTTTATGAGCAAATTTAATTGTACATCTAGGCGGCGGTGATCCCAAAAAAATGTTTGGTTTTGCTTCAATATTTAATCAATACATACGATTTTGATATCAAGCTGTCAAACTATTCATTTGTTTCTTTCGTTACATTTCAAAGGCACCTCTTTGATAGAAATTCAGTGTTAAATATTAAGAGAGTTAATTTGCATTTACATCTTGTTAAATGTAATTTTTATGTATTATAATATGAACAAATAATGAAGTGTTTGGTACCAAATTATCGGTAATGAAATGCTTTATTTAAATAACGTAGTGAGCCACCATGGTGCCATTTAAAAAAAATTAGTTATTTTGGAAAAACGATTTCCGAAATGTTTAAGATCCTATAACTCAAACGTCATACGACATAATATCATAATTGTATTTTTTGATTAATTATTGAAGCAAAACAAAAATTTTTTTTGGGGTCACGGCCGCCTAGATCAAAAATTAAATTTACTCATAAAAATGTCTGTCAATAATATTTTTATCTCAATATGCCTTAACTGTATTCAAAAAGACCTCCTGAATCCAAAAATGTAAAAATATACAGGGTGTTCCATTTAAAAAACGAAAGTTAGTGCCATTTCCGGTGAAACCGGAAGCGACAGAAAGTGATAAAATGGTTACAATAATGCATATTTAACCGTTATTTGACGTGCCTAAATTTGAAATTTATATCCTGTAAAACAAAGAAGATATAAGGGCGAGCCTCATTTCGTGGTCACCCGGTATATACAGGCTGTCTTCTAAAAAACGGCCAAAGCCATAACTCGGTGAAAATTTTATTATTATTTTTTTTATTTGGGGAATATATATTGGACCACGAAACGCTCTTTTCGGCATATAAAATATGGAGGTACTACTTCCGGTTTTACCGGAAGTGACTTCATTGTCATTTTTTTAAATAGCACCCTATACATTTTTTTCGAAATCTTTACTAAGCGTAAAATTTCCTTTCCGATGATGTGTCACAAGTCAATATTTTCCCACCAATAACCTCCTAACAACTTAATTCTTCCCGAGGTAAGGCAAGTTGCTATTAAATTATCAGTTGTGCCATGGAAAGAGATTTTATTTTTATAACATCATAAAACAAAACAAAGTGCAAAAAAACTGTGAAACTAATGTTAAATGTCGATTTGTTGACATTTTTGTTTGTTTTTGTTCTTCACGGCACAATTGATAATTTAATAGCAATTTATCTTACCGCGAGAAGAATTAAGTTGTTAGGAGGTTATTGGTGGGACAATATTGAAATATTGACTTGTGACACATCATCGGAAAGGAAATTTTATGCTTAGTAGAGATTTCGAAAAAAATGTATAGGGTGCTATTTAAAAAAATGACAATGAAGCCACTTCCGGTAAAACCGGAAGTAGTACCTCCATATTTTATATGCCGAAAAGAGCGTCTCGTGGGCCAATATATATTCCCCAAATAAAAAAAATAATAATTAAATTTTCACTGAGTTATAGCTTTGGCCGTTTTTTAGAAGACAGCCTGTATATTTCTTTTTTGTTAATGGTATGCTTGGCAACACAAAATTAAAACCAAACCGAATGTTGGCCGACGACGCTTGCAAAGCGCTCAACATTCAACCTACATTAGGCCAACCATGTTGTCCGACCGCGTTCGCTAGTGAATGGGGCCCTTTATTGTTTACACCAATCTCCTTCATGCATAGCCTGCCCAATATAAATTATTTTCCGGTACGGTGAAAGAATGGTCCATTATTATTGAGGGGAGGAAAGTGATTTGACATTTAAGTAGTTTGACGTTTAATTAAGTTAAGTAAATAATTGTGCAAAATATGATGAATTCGGACTTGCA
Organism: Rhagium mordax; assembly: GCA_963680705.1. Lineage (NCBI taxonomy): Eukaryota > Metazoa > Arthropoda > Insecta > Coleoptera > Cerambycidae > Rhagium > Rhagium mordax. Next base: position 74,315,852 of record OY796657.1, read on the forward strand.
AAGGTTAGTATATTTATTGTTATAATCGTAGATAAAGTATAGTAGAGTAATATTATTATGAGAAGATGCCCGTGGCGGACGTAACGTTTGCGAATAATTATATTTCTTGGTTCAACCACCGACCGCCTGCGAACAAAACCCTCTGTATACTGATACTGCCACCGTGCACAACCCTGAATATGACGCAAGTCGCTCTCATATTGGCTTAAAATGAAGGGCATGCATAAAGTCATTTCTGCGCATTTTAATTGCCTGGCATCTTCTCATAATAACAGTACTCTATTCAACTCGTGCAATGGTAAAATAACTCACTTGATGAATTACATTTATTTACTACGTTACCACTCGTCAAATAATATACTATTTTCGTCGTTCTGTGCTTTTATTACTAACAGTTCTACATGTCACTGTTTACTGTTATTTTTTTTGTTTGTTCTAACACTGATGGATATGTGAAGGTTATGTTTTCGTTGTACAGGGTTATCCAATGAAAAGGCCCCACCCTTATATTTTCTTTATTTTTCGAGTTAGGAAAAAATGTTTCAAATAAAAGTTGTAGTGAATCAAATAATCTCATTTAAAACCCCTGCAAAGAATATACAGGTTGTTCTATTAAAGCGGGACAAACCTAACTTACATTTTTTTAAATGGAACACCCTATATTTTTTTACATTTTTCAAATCTGTGTTTTTTTGTGATTTCAAATATATATATATATATATATATATATATATATATATATATATATATATATATATATATATATATATATATATATATATATATATATATATATATATATACGTATCCAGTTACACAAGCGAGGCCCGATATACTCAACAGGCCACCCGAGGCCCACCTAAAGGGATGATTTTGATACTATATATATTGATGTTTTGCAATGTCCTAATAACATTTAACAATAATCCCTCTTGAGGGGTTAAATTTTTCCAAAATTAAAACATACATGTTTACAACGTATATCCGAGTCCCTTTATAATATTTATGTAACAAGCGAGGCCCACTGTTTATAAATGGCATTTTCAGTATACATACGAGTCCCTGCAACGTTGTCAAGATATGCTCCTAATTTTCTCCCACAAAATACATTACCACGTGCATTTTTGAGGTTCCTGCTAACTTATCTACGTATTATTTCTGTTAAGACTTTAAGCATTGATTAAGGAATGAATAAGATACGCGACTCCAATGTAAAGTGCGAGGCTAATTTTGGCAGCGAGAATCCCGGTAAGTTGCGAGCATTCCTGTGATTCACGTAGTATGCTTTTGATAAACCTGTGTCGTGTCTGGTTTTACATAATTTATAATCTAGTGAAAACAAAAATTGAATGTTCAGATTGATTTTAGTTTAAAATTATGTGACGGTTAAAAGTCAAACAAACGTTGAGGAATAGCTGGCAGAGAGGACATAATACGTTAATAATTTTAAACTAAAATTAATCTGGACATTAAATTTTTATTACCACTAGATTATTAATGATATAAAACCAGACACGACACAGGTTTGTCAAAAGCATACTACGCAAATCACAGAGTTATAGCCCCCAGTATGTATTAATTTTTATATAGGTATAATAATTTATTTCTTGTTTTTGTAATTTGATCAAATTTTACAGAAGTATGTTTTTTTGTGTTACGAACACGAATATAGGTTTATTTTTTGCGATAAATGTACAGGGCGTTCAGAGCGCCCTTGCCACTACATTGTTTACGTCACATTTTTTTAAAGAATGGATATTTTTGGAAAGTGATCAGTTATTTTAAAACAGCATTCGATTTGCTTTGAGAAAGGTATTCTTGTTGCATGTCGCTGAAATGCACCGTTTTAAAGAAAATAACGTTTAATGTTATTGCTTCAAATATTGTTGTTTACAATTTCTCAATTTAAGACTTTTAATCTAGTAGTTCTTTTTGTTATTAGATTTATTTCTAAATGGTTATTTTTGGGTATTTTTAAATGCTCACATGTTGTCATATTCCTCTTTATTTAGTTTCAGTTTGTAAGTCTTCAGTTGTTATTATAACCATATTACTAACTTATAATTAATTGTGTAATAAGTTATTGTAATTTATGCATTATTTTAGAAAATAAAAAATATTACGTACTTATTTTAAACGTTATTTCCTCTAAAGCAGTGCATGCAACAAAAGTATTCTTAAAGCAAATCAAATGCTGTTTTAAAATTACTGATCATTTTTCAAAAATATCCAACCTTTAAAAAAATGTGACGTAAACAATGTAGTGGTAAGGGCGCTCTGAACGCCCTGTACATTTATCTCAAAAAACAAGCCTATATTCGTGTTTGTACCACAGAAAAACATACTTCTCCACAAATTTTTAATCAAACTACCCAAACAATAAATAAATAATTATAAAAAGATGAAATGTGGAAGAAACAGAAAACACAGACAACCTAAGAAGAAAAAAACTAAAACAAGACCCAGATTCGGATTCGGAAAACCATCGAAATTTTCGAAAATTTCAAGCATTTTTTTACTCTGAAAGGAAAAATGATAGACTCTTGAAACTTTGGTGGAATATGTGTCTCATTACCCTCAACTTACGAAAAAAATTTCGTTTTAAAATGTTTATTACTTTTCGAGAAATTCTATTTGTTTATTAAAAACGTCCCAAATGTTTAATGAAAAATTGACCTATTAACGTTATCAAAAATAATTCAACCACAGCTCATTTTTTTCGTGAAGACGTCAATTTTACGAATCTGTTATGGGCGTATCGATTTTCAATAATTTTGACCGTCAAAATGGCGTTAACAACATTGCTACTTTTCGGAGCAGCGTTTTTTGCAAATAACTTTACAACAAATGAACGTATCTGCACAAATCTTTCATATTTGAGTTGCTGGTATTTTTCTACAAATTTATAAAAAAAAATTGTTGCTCTGGGACATGTAGGAGCCGAGATAATTTTTTAAATTGTTTAATGCGCCAAACGTTTATTTATTAATATTTATGGCCAAAATTGAAACTGGTTGTTAATAAGATCTTGAATTTTGTGAATTCATCAAGTCCTATTGAAAACGGGCCCTTTTTGAGGTCAAAATATAATTTTTAATAATTACTAATTTTAGAGCCTCTTCAATTTGTTTGGCTCAAGGGACAGGTGAATTTTTTATCAAACGAGTTTCAAATTGGGGTAGCGAGAAAAATTCGTCATATCTCCGTTATTTTCCGGCCAATTTCGACGTTTTTTTTTTTAATTTGGGGTAGCTCACGAAAATAATAACAATGGGCACATTTGCAATATCCAAATAATAAACATATAATTGTTATAAACAATTTTTTTTTTTAAATTTTTTCTTTTTTGGGCTTATGCAACTTATAATGTGCTAATGTATTAAATATAAATTTATAAAGATTATATAATGGTAACAATGCTGTAACATCGTATATTGTTTGATGGAGAAATAGTTTGTGCATACATTGTTACCATTATATAATCTTTATAAATTTATATTTAATACATTAGCACATTATAAGTTGCATAAGCCCAAAAAAAAAAAATTAAAAAAAAAAGAAAAAAAAATTGTTTATAACAATTATATGTTTATTATTTGGATATTGCAAATATGCCCATTGTTATTATTTTCGTGAGCTACCCCAAATTAAAAAAAAAAAACGTCAAAATTGGCCGGAAAATAACGGAGATATGACGAATTTTTCTCGCTACCCCAATTTGAAACTCGTTTGATCAAAAATTCACCTGTCCCTTGAGCCAAACAAATTGAAGACGCTCTAAAATCACTAATTATTAAAAATTATATTTTGACTTCAAAAAGGGCCCGTTTTCAATAGGACTTGATGAATTCACAAAATTCAAGATCTTATTAACAACCAGTTTCAATTTTGGCCATAAATATTAATAAATAAACGTTTGGCGCATTAAACAATTTAAAAAATTATCTCGGCTTCTACATGTCCCAGAGCAACAATTTTTTTTTATAAATTTGTAGAAAAATACCAGCAACTCAAATATGAAAGATTTGTGCAGATACGTTCATTTGTTGTAAAGTTATTTGCAAAAAACGCTGTTCCGAAAAGTAGCAATGTTGTTAACGCCATTTTGACGGTCAAAATTATTGAAAATCGATACGCCCATAACAGATTCGTAAAATTGACGTCTTGACGAAAAAAATGAGCTGTGGTTGAATTATTTTTGATTACGTTAATAGGTCAATTTTTCATTAAACATTTGGGACGTTTTTAATAAACAAATAGAATTTCTCGAAAAGTAATAAACATTTTGAAACGATTTTTTTTTTTTAAGTTGAGGGTAATGAGACACATATTCCACCAAAGTTTCAAGAGTCTAGCATTTTTCCTTTCAGAGTAAAAAATGCTTGAAATTTTCGAAAATTTCGATGGTTTTCGGCAATTATTTAAATAAATAATCAATGAAATGAAATCAACCGGAGCTTAAATTAACCGGTTTGGAATTACCTAGTAAACAGAAACATTCAAAAAAATTAATCTACTGCAGTCTTACTGCAATTTTTAAAAAACTCCAAATTTCATGATTTTTTCACATAAAACTGACTTTTAAACAATGTTCTGTTTATTTGATTTGGGAGGAATCGCAGAGGTATATTCCTTATAACTAAATACACCTGTTTTTACCTACGGCTATCTGAAACGAATTAGTTACAGATTCCCGTTCACATCGTCTAATTCTACAGGCCTAATGGTATATTATTGTGGTTATAAAAGCATATGCCATTCATATATCTAACTTCCGGTTTAGCCTTTTGCCTATTTAATGACACTAAGTTTATTCAAACCCATAACAAAAAAAACTGCATCCAAAAAACAAGAAATTTTAATTTTTTTCCCCACTTGGAATATCTCCTTTAATAGCAAAGGTAAAAAATGCACCAAAAAAGCACATGTTAAGAAAAGATTAACCTACAATTAAGTTTGAACTGGAGTTCAATTTTACTGCTGGCAATTCCCACAGGGTGTTTTGAATTTTTGGGAAAAACAGCTTTATTGTTGCGCCCTATATTTAATGAATAAATAATTTTTACTCTACTAAGTCGGCAAGGCTATACATTCCAGAAGGGTTCATCTACAAAATAAAATAAGCATATTAAATTCAGGCAAACGGTTGAGAAGAAAATCAAAATCAAAATCATGGTAAAATTTAGGTGGAGCGTTAATTTTGGTCGTCAGTGTATATAACACATGTCCATTACCTTCAGTAGTTTTCTTTTTCTTATTTCGTTTCAAGCTATGTGTGAATTATAAGAAAGGTTTTAGAATTAGCTTATTATATTACTTTATCGCATTTCGTTTCTCGAAAATTACTAAATATTATGGATATGTGTTATATTCAAGTTAGGAGATTGGCTACTTTTCAATTACTTCATAATACACAGGTTGTCTCCAAAATTTTGCTGGATGTTAGCTATTTCCAGGTAAACCGGAAGTTAGATGTATGAATGAAATATGCCTTTATAACCACAATAATATACCATATCGAGTTCCGTAAAAATATATAGGGTGAAGAGAATTTGTAAAATCGTTTTTTTGACAATACCTCGCAATAATAGCTCTATCGCTTATTCAACCTTAAAATCGAACTCCTCACAAAAAAATACGTGAGAATAAATTTAGGTTCTCCATTTTAGTCCAATAATAAAGGCAGGAAATCGAGTGAGCCTCTTATTTGGGACACATTGCACTACTGTGCAAACGATGCATTTTGGATTAATAGCGCCAATTTTTACTTTTTCTTGACCTTTTTCCGAAATAAACGATCCAATCGCTTTGGTCCTTATCCGCTGTGCGGCAAATAATTTTTTCGGTCTTCGCATTCCAGTAAACTCTATCATAATTTTGGCAATTGAAGAATTTGGGCAAGTCATGCGGATTTTTCTTCAAAAATCTATTATTTATTCTGCAACTAACTTAGCATTTTGGAAATAATTTCTTTTATCCTACTTTTTAAACATCTTTTAAAATTTGCATAATTTTCATAAATATTTTAATATTTAATAAATAATCTAATAATGAAACATTTTAAAACATTAAGAAAACCCTAATGTCTTAACGAATTAACACTGTTGCCATGTTTATGGGCCTCGGATTTGATAATCGCCTTGGAATTTTAACGGATATGCGGGGGCCTCACTTTGTTAATAGCAATTATATACAGAACTATTGAAGCGACCCCTACTTAAAATTTGAATGAACTAAATACGGTATAAGACGTGATATTCAACATCACTTGTGAGTCCCATGAAAAAATTGACAGTTAGAGGAAGGGGGTGCAGGGGATGGGAAATAAATCTATATACACGCATTTTAAATGCGAGGCCCGATTTCGGGCCTCGTATGTGCAAAACGGGTCTCGTATAGTATGTTGTACATGCATTTACGGGCCTCGCATGTGCTTAGTATAAAGATATATATACACATATATACACATATACATACATATATACATATACACACATACATATATATACACACATATATATAGGTATATAAAATTGTTATGAAGTAGTAGAAAACTCGTCACAATATCAGAACAGCATCGGATCCCAAATAAACTGTTACCCGATACCGCCCTAACACTGTGACCATTCTAAGATAAATACATATGCTGGTGTAAAGTATAACATGAAGGAACTAAGTAGAATAGCAGATATTGTATTTATTATTTAATTATATTAATTTCTTACGCACCTATAAAAACAGAGTAAAAGAAAAAAGAAGTTGCGAGCCCAAAAAATAATATAAAAAGAAAATAGGTGAATACATGATATCAAATTATCAAATCAGTAAAGTTAATATATTCATTAAATTACAAAGGCGAAGAAGAAAAAGTATAACAAAAGCAGAAATGTGTACATGTAAATTTGGTAATTAACAAATATATATTCTTAGCCTCGAACACCGAATATCTCATTGCCATCTTATAAAAGAAAACAAGTTCCTTTATAGAGTTTATATCAGTGGATTTGTGTGATAAATATACATATACAAATAAAATGAAAATTCTACAACTCTAAAAATTACTGTTAAGATACGTAATTTTAGGTAAAAATAGAGAAATAACAAAAATGCGAACATTTCCAAACGATATAAAATAGGCATATAGGCTTTATTTGGCCTAATCGGAGGATAAGTTTTCATCACTAACATCACTAACACTAAGATTAACCTCCTTTTGAAATGCATTTTTCGGCCCTGCTTCGTTAACGATCTTCTCCAGCTCCTCAGTCGTAGGTTTGATTGTGTCATCACGAGTTTTCAGTCTAATTTTCCCGTCTATTAATTGTCCATACATTACCGGGGCCGTATATCGAAGTTGCAGCTAGAACAGCTTTATGACGAAAGACGGTAAGATCTTCTCTTATAATATACTTCGTACCTTTTAGTTTTTTCTTTGAGTTATATACTTTTTGTTTCATATCATATGATTTGAATTTAGCTAAAATCACTTTTTCCGAAATTTTGAAGCTGTGTTCGAGATCATTTATTGTAAAGTCAGTAATTTGTAGATTATTAACACAAAAGTCTGTGAGAATTGTGCTAGCATTTCCCTGTTGAGGGTGTTGAATGCCGTAAAACCGTAGATTACATCTTCGAGTATATTGTTCCAGGGAATCTACCCTATGATCAATTTTGATCAGATCAGTTCTATTTTTGTTAATTTGTAGTTGAAAACCTTTAAGGTTCTGTTGTAACTGACCAAATTTTTCGTCAATATTATTAGATATATTAAAAGATACCTGTTGTATAATATGCTTTATGGTAGCTTCACTCATGGTAATATCGGTTTTTTTGGATCGTAGTTCTCTAGTATTTATATTTGTTGAATTCGACGCGGATAAGGAATGCATTACCTCGTCCTATCTAAAATGTGGTTGATCTACTGATCTGAACCCCGCTCTCTATCTCCGTGACCTCTGTTGGAGGGATACACTTGATACAGTTCAAAGTTCAAAGTGTTGTCGCGCACCTTAGCACGCAAGTGAGAGGACAAAGTTCAATTTAATTGTTTTTACATACCCTTTGTTTACGTTCAATTTAATATTATAACTCCCCAAAATGCACAATAGAGTTATATTAGAACTAATGCAGTTGCAACACTCACGCCTATATGTGCTTATTAGAGTATTTTTACGACTTCACTACTTCATTTAACTTATGAAATCTTTGATTCACTGGAGCTAAGCGCACAGCACTACTCTTCAGCCGCCATATATTGAAGATTAACAAAATTATTATCAGTGATTTCCCAAAAATGGTTTCTAACCAAAATACAAAGTATTTGTTTTGCAATTTCTTTATTTCTCAAAAACTAGATAATATATTCGGCGCACTCGATTGCCTAACTGAATAAAATTAGTCAGACTAGTTTGTGTCAGCTGGCTTTATTAAACCACTGTGTAAAATTCTGTAAATTTATCAATTTAATCACAGAAAATAAAAACATACGACCCCGAATTTTTTTTTTTAAAAGATGTCTGTAGATTCATTTCTCATTCTGCATAATAATAACAATAATAATAATAATAATGATAGCGGCTTTACTTCTCCATGTAAGAAATTATAATTAATTAAAAATTATGTAATATAGAGGGTGAGTCAGGTTGTATAGTATAAAATTAATATGTGAATAGAGCATGAAAAAACAGTATTGACGTATGTCAGGATTTTGCTATATAACCCTTAATTTTTTTTATACAGGGTGGTTCAGAATTTACCGATTAAACTTCGGGAACTAATAGAGTACGTTAAAATAAAACGACTTTCTTTAATAAACTTATATCTAAAACCTCATAGTTTCTGAGATACAGGGGGTCAAATTTTAATTTAAAAAAAATATTTTTTTAAATACGTTGTTAATTAGTTGAGGTATTTTAACGAAACTTGCTTGCCAAATTAACAGTAACAAGTAACGTTTCCCAAAAAAAATTCGACTCGCTAATTTATACAGTGGCGGAGTATTCAAGAATCTAATTTATAGCTTTGCAGAACGTTTTCCGAACCAATTTTTTGGACAAAGCTTTGGGTTATAACGAAAATGCTAAGAATACTTTTTTATTAAGAAATAATTGTAGTTTTTAAAAATGTTAATTTTTTAAAATTTATCCAGTGGCGTATCACTATTTTTTAACAAGTAAAAATTAAAAAAGTGAATACTCCGCCACTGTATAAATTAGCGAGTCGAATTTTTTTTGGAAAACGTTACTTGTTACTGTTAATTTGTCAAGCAAGTTTCGTAAAAATACCTCAACTAATTAAGATGATATGAAATAGCTATTTGTGTCACTAGGGAGCAAAGTGCCACTTTTCCTCCCGTGGGTGAAGTGAGCGGACGGCAGTGATCACCCAAGGGAGGAAAAAGCACTTTGATCCCGTGTAATACATATGATTTTTTCTCCTCCTGTATAATTAACTAATATATGTAAATAGATCAATTATTTGATTTTATTGAAACTATTTATTGAGTAAAGAAATAAAAACAAATCCTTAAATATATCTTAAATACATTATTTTTAACGTAGAATTAATCCCATGTGGGTTGTTTTTCTTCTTCAACATTATTTTTATATGTTACAATTATTGGTTATATTTATATTCAATGTGCAATACACTTTCCTCCCTCATATGGGGGAAGAAAATACTTTCCTCCCTAGGGAAGAAAAGTGGCATTTTCCTCCCCCATATGAGGGAGGAAAGTGTGTACTTTTCATTATGGTAGGAGAAAAAAAAAATTTTTTAATTAAACTTTGACCCCCTGTATCTCAGAAACTATGCGGTTTTAGATATAAGTTTATTAAAGAAAGTCCATTTATTTTAACGTACTCTATTAGTTCCCGAAGTTTAATCGGTAAATTCTGAACCACCCTGTATAAGGTGTTAAAGTTGAAAATGTTTCGTTGAATTTATATATCATTTGGTTAAAAACAGTCGTATCAATGAAATTTGGTTGGTTTATATTTTTCATAGGGCGCTATCCACTGGTGGCATCAGTTTTTCAAAATTAATCCAGTGACGTGCGTAAACACATTTTTTTCTGATAGGAATGTCGATAACTGTGTGCCGTTGCATTTTTTCACACAATTTCGGAGTTGAAAACCTAATGTAATAATATCTAATGAAATGCTCTAAGGAAACTAAATATACAGGGTGTCCCGTAATAAAGTGCAAAAAATTTACCTGGAGATTCCTCGTCGAAAATTGAGGTGGGTACATCCATATAAAATTTTCCAAAATAAGCTTTCCCTGTTCGGCTACACCCCCTTAAAGGGGTGGGCTAAAAAATGGTTTTTAATTTCTATCTCAAAATAGCGTAATCGGAAAAAGATGAAATTTGGCACATCTTGGTTACTAATCAAAACTAAGGCATCTAACGAAATCATTTCATCCACCTAGCATGTACACAAAGGGGTGAAATTAACTACCCTTATTGAAATTTTGTAAATATCTTTCTGCCGGCTATTTTTTTTCAATAAAAAAAATATTATTTTTTTTCAATAAAAAAAATAGCTAAACATTATGATTCATTTAGAAACTTTTTTATCTCTTGAAAAAATTTCGTAAAATCGACCATTTTAGAGAAAAAAATTAAAATACATCTGCCTAAGTGATCAATCAAAAGCGATGAGTACGATTTTATTAGTGTAAAATACTAAAAGTGGGCTGGTGTCAAATTATAAGCACCAAATAATCATGTCAGTACGTAATATTGTCAAATTTTTACTAACTTTTTACAATAAATTTTCAAAATGAAGTACATTAACCTCAATGCACTCTAAAAATTAATCAATTAACAACCAACAAGTACTAGTTGACCGAATAGTAAATTTTTCACGTCAACTTAAGGTAGATGTGCATAAACTCAGGAATATACAAAATGAAATTTCTCTGCTGGCCCAAAAGTGCATTGAGGTTAATGGACTTCATTTTGAAAATTTATTTAAAAAAATAGCAATTAAGTCGGTGTTGTTTTTAAATTTTCGTTAATGAAATGTTTTCTTAGAGTATTTTATTATTATTACATTAGGTTTTCAAAAAATCCAGTGACACACAGTTGTCGGCATTCTTATCAAAAAAAAAATGTGAAAACGCACGCCACTGGATTAGTTTTGAAAAACTAATATCACCAGTTGATAGCGCTCTATGAAAAATATAAACCAACCAAATTTCATTGATACGACTGTTTTTAATAAAAAATCGAAGAAAATATAAAAAGCAGCAAAAAAGTAATTTTATTTAGAAGAAACTAACGCAATTAACTGTTATGAAATAAAAATATATTACACAAAAATATTTATTTAAAAAAGCTTCAACTGTTTTCTATGCATCACGGTATCTCAGATAGGAATTACATTGGGAAAGGCATTAATAGCAATATTTACCTTAGTTTGGATCATGTAATTCCCAGGTTTTTAATTGGTTTAATATCAACCTGTACGTTAGGTTTTCACAAAACCATGTCATAATTTTTATATTTTAACTAAATTTTATGGATAAAAGATATTGTTTCACCCCAATTTACGTACACCCAAATATGAATCTTTATATCGTTCGTTATTTTTAACAATTTTAAAATATTTTGATAATATGTATTTGGTATGCGTTCATCTGTTCATTTCTTAAATGGTTCGTTCGGTTTTAATAAACTCTTGGACAAAATTATCACATCACCATACAAATTTGATGCTACTTTGAACACGTTATTTTCGATAACAAGTTTATTTTTCTTTTATACTGGGTGTAATGAAAATATATATTTTTTTTTCGAAAATTTGTATCATCCTGTGGCGTATACTGGCAATCGTAACAGTTGAAATAAAATTGTAGCCTCATCTTTCATTTTTAGGTCAATACTCTAATACTTAACAGAGATAATGAATCTCTATTATTACAGTATTTTCTATATAAAAAATGTTCTCCTTAATAAAGTTTATTGAATTTCAGAGTTGGATAATAATTGTTTTATAAAAAACAGTGATGTAAATAATACTAATATAATATATGGAAGAGAAATTTATGTTGTTGTAATAACAGCCAAATAATAAAGAGTTAAGACTCCTCCATCATTATTTCACTTTCAAACTCCGACTTTTCCGATGAAGGTTGTTCATCAGAATCTGAATCTTCTCCAAGTGAAATAATAAATGGTGCGATATTTTCTATAGATGTATCCGCGTATGTTTTTTCCAATCTTTAATCTATATAATTAACGCAATAATTGTTACACTTATCTGACGAAAATTTAAATAGTGATGCTTGCCAAACTATTTGTAATTTATCTTTACTTGATTAATATTTTTATTATATTTACTTTTGCAAAATGCCTACGCCATTTCTATAGGGATGTTTGTCATTGGTAGGGTAGAAGTCTTAACATCTCAAAATCGCTTTTCAATAAAATGTTGTCAATAACATGTTTTTTCTGTTTTTCGAATTATTGACTCAATTTTTTGCCAAAGCATTTTTTTGTCTCTACTTTAACAACGATTTGACTAAAACTTTCATAACGATTTGCCAAATAATCTATTAAAATTGATTTTTCTGAATATTTTGAAGATATTTTTCCAAAAGCATTAAATGATACGGTGCATTGGCCATTACCACAACACATGTTTTTTTGTATTCTATTCGTTTCCGAAATTAACTGTTTTTAAACCCAATTTTCAAATGTCTCCATCCCTATCATGATTTTTGTTCGTAAAATGAAGTCCACACTCATCCAAAAATCCACCCCTGTAACCGGCATGCAAAACCGCAAATCTTTCCCCTTCACTTTTAAATTTGAAATTTACCATTCTCTTATCGTCACCTATCACCAATCGACGAATTTGCGTAGGTACTATTTTTGTATATCCATGTTTCGTTCAAAAATATCAAAGTTATGTCATTACTAGAATTTATATATTGTAAATATTTCCTTAAAAATGTAATTTTAGCCCCAACCACGTACGTACGCTCATAGAAAATTTTTCGAGTATTTACTTTTTAATATTAAAAACCCATATCCAAATAGCTATTTATAAAACTAGTTGCAAAATGAGCGGGTTTTTTGCACTAGATGTGAAGATTGGACCATGAGCGTAGCGAGTGGTCCAACTCATCGTGTGCAGAAAACACGCAGTTTTGCATCGTGTTTTATACAATATTTTTTGCAATTTAGTTGTTACGAAAAACCATGGTGTAAGATAATTAGGTGATGAAACCGGAAACGCCTCAATGTATCGTATGGTTAGAGTGTCGCCAAACTGTTAACGCAAGAGACGCGAAATCGTAAGACAAAGAGAGAGAGTGGGTGGCCGCGAGGGCCGCGCGGGCTGCGCCCCGCATCGTCCCTAGTTAATTTCCACTTCATTTTACCAGGTCGAAAAATATACCATTCGATGCAGAAAAATATGTAGAACACGATTGTTGAAAAATTATGTGTCTAAATTGTCGGCTACTGTGCAAAGAAAAATAAAAACCATAAATGAAATTGGACGCCGGCACGTTTAACTTGAAACGCTGCTAAAACCGTTCGAGTTATGAAAAAAATTACCATAAACAATTTTATACAGAACTAAATTTCCTATAAAAAAGTCAGTGGTGGCATTAGTCTATCTTTAATAGTTTTGGTGTGAGGGTGCCTCAAATTCGCGCGCTGATCTTTTGTTAAATTAAACTTATCGTTTTCCAGCGCACAACTTTCAGCCACCCTCACGCCCACGGTGTAAGAATTGTCTTACACCGTGCTCACGCCTAAAATATTTAAGATAGACATATGCCGTCACTGACTTTTTTATAGGAAATTTAGTTCTCTATAAAATTGTTTATGTTAATTTTTTTCATAACTCGAACGGTTTTAGCAGCGTTTCGAGTTAAACGTGCCGGCGTCCAATTTCATTTATGGTTTTTATTTTTTTTTGCACAGTAGTCGACAATTTAGACACATAATTTTTCAACAATCGTATTCTACATATTTTTCTGCATCGAATGGTATATTTTTCCACCTGGTAAAATGAAGTGGAAATTAACTAGGGACGATACGGGGCGCAGCCCGCGCGGCCCTCGCGGCCACCCACTCTCTCTCTTTGTCTTACGATTTCGCGTCTCTTGCGTTAACAGTTTGGAGACACTCTAATTGAGGCGTTTCATCACCTAATTATCTTACACCATGCGAAAAACATAAAATTTTCATTACGTTTCCTTTACGTTTAACATAATAGGGTATCACTTACCGTATGTATGCAAGTCGACCACATGAGTAACCGGCATACATAAAACGATATTTACTGATGCTTTCATTGACATAGCATATGACCCAGCATTGTCTATTAAATTCGTTTGGCGACGTTTTTTGCCCAAGTTTTTAGGTGTTTCAATTTGCGGTCTTTACCGCTGTCACTCTCCGTGTGGGCGTTACACATTCACCGTTTGTTTTCTCTCTTTAATTTACGCTTTTCGTACTATAAACCCACCAGTTGGTTCCGAAGATATAGACCGTAACATAAAACCGTTTTATCACAATTTTGTTGATATTCTATGCCACTCGTCTAAAACCAATATTTATTTTAGTCAAAACGGCATTAAAATATATTTATATTACCTCATAACGTGATCTTTTAGTTATAATTTAGTTTTTGAATAATTAAAATCGGTTAAAAATTGGCGAAACTATTAGAGAAATAAAAAATTTCGGTTTTTTTTTGGACCACGCGGTATGTAGGAATAGTACTATATGAAGTCGGAACATAAAAATATTTCCGATGAAATCGGTAAAATCTCTACCATTTCTACAATTTTTAAGATAAGAACCTGGAACTTTCACATATTACTCTTGAGGTAATGTATAATAATATCCTACGAGTGAAAAAAATTTCAAATATTTATTTTTGAAGATGTACACTTCCAAAATTTAAAAATTTTGAGAGTGAAAATTTGATATGTATAACTTTAACCACCTATTAACTCTGGTTTAAATCACATTATTAGATTTCTCTAGATGTGATTTTTAAAGCTTGAAATGTGTAAGATGCTTCAAGGGGATTTACCTTAAAAATTAAATTAACCCTATTTATAGGACGAGAATAAAAAAAAATTTTTGCTCTAAAATTCGTGAAATTAGAGATAGAATAAACGTTAATAACTTTTATAAATAATTATGCAGCATACCTAGCCAGCATATATTTATAGGAAGACCTCAAAATATGTAAATCTGATGTAAAAAAATTTTTTTGAATATTATATACGGGGTGAGGCATTTAAGTTGACGATTGCGAATAACTTGAAAATAAAGCATTTTAGAGAAAAATGTTTCAGACAGAAGTTTCATCATTTCAAAAGCTGGATCTAATGGCTATAATTTTTTTTCATTTGTTGAAAGATTTCAAGGCCATTTGAAGGCCAATTTTGTTTCTTTTAATATACATCCCTATTTTTTTACAGATTCATATTTTGCAATAAAAAATAAACAACTTTTGTTACTACCATTTTTTTAATTGAACTCATTGCTTTTGAGTAATTAATCAATGAAAAATAGAAATTTACTTTAAAAAAAAAGGAAGTTGACCTTCACCATATTTCAAAAAATTGTAGCCATTAGATCCCGCTTTTGAAACGATGGACTTCATGTTGGAAACACTTTTTTCTAATTTGCAATTGTCAACTTAAATGCCCAACCCAGTTTACACTTTTTACGAAATATTGAAACTATCAAGTTTTTTTCGGTAAATCGACTCGATATTGATGTTTCTAAAATTTTTATCCTGTTTAAAATATCGAAAACATATTCAAAATATTCACGTGGTACAGAGCCATGAGTCAAATTATAACGCCTGAATAACAGAAAGAGATAGATAGCATCATCTGCCCCGCACGCTCTGGGTCTGGATCTGATTTAAAAATGAATTTATATCGTTCAATATAATTTGAATATGTATTGTATGTATTGTGTTTAATAAAACTTTTTTATTTCGTGTAAACCATTTTTATCTTTTGTATCGAGATATGTAGGTATATTATATTTTTGAGACCTCACCAATACCAAATTGAATAAGTTGATCCGAGCGCAACTTGTTTAAAATTTATCGAGTTACGTAATTTTTAATGAAATTTTTATCGAAAAGTCGGCCATATTGTATCAGCCATTTTGATTAACCTTTTTTTTGACGTCATGATCTGTTTTATCGACCTCGAAAACCCCTAATATGTCAATTTGAATTAAATTGCCTTAAACTTTCTCAACTTATAATAATTTTGTTTAAAAAAAACTTTTTTTTATAAATAATTAATAAACAATTTCCTCACAATTATATGTTTATAACTTTTTATTTTAAGCTATGTAAAAGTTATATCAAAGGGTTTTAGGAATATCGAATTTTCCCGTAATTATTCCGAAACAATGCATATTTTCCGCCGCTATTGACTCCACTAGTAGGAACGATGTATTTTTAATATCAATAGATAGAGTGAAAAAAAACAAATTTTTTTTGTATTTCACAAATATTAAATTTGAATCTTCTAATCTGTATTTTACTGCTTCCTCATTATTTTAATAAAATATTTTGATTTCAGGATACAAGACTTTACAGTTGCATAGTTCGCATATATTATGTCCCAGAAGAATGAATACTACATCTCAAACCAATTTCTCCTCTACGACTAACAACAGTACGTATGTAAGCAGTTTCATAAAAATTCACGTAACTAATTTTTACATTTCTTTTAGTAAATGATACGAACAAACTGGACTTTCCGCTTATTTTATCTAAGGATCTTTTTAACAAATGTACCCCTCAATTCCCTAGATACGAATCTAATTTTCGAAATGAAAAAGGGAAATCAAATAAAAAGAAATGTAAAAAAAAGGACTGTCCAAAATTCACCTTACCAAATTGTCCTAAAAAAGCTAGAGAGAATTGCGATATGGATCATACAATACATTGTACAAAACCGAAAACTCCATATCCAGCATTTTCTGACTGTTTAGACCAAGTAACAGATGACAGCATAACTGAATGTCCTATAGAAAGAGACAGAATAGCACAACTTCAGCCAAAACGTCCAATGGATAAGCCAAAACTTGTGGAACCAATTGTACCAGCTCAAGGTATTATTGATCCCAGTAAAGAAGAAGACTGTGTCCGCGCGAAATATTGTGTTGAGCAAGAAGGTATAACACAATGTTGTGGCCAATTTGGAAAAACAATTAA
>OY796657.1:74333273-74513380 GCA_963680705.1 Rhagium mordax
TTTTGACAATTGAACATCGTATTTGCGATCTACCGATACAAGTTATGTTTTTTGTAAATGGAACACCCTGTATTTTTTTATATTTTCGGATTCTATACGTTTTTCTGATTTGAACCATATAAATATGTCATATGTTTGCTCCGGTAGATATTAAAATATTAATTTTTTGGGAAAGCAAAACTAGCCTTCTACTGTCTTCATATACAGGGTGACCATGAAAAAAGTGCAATGCATAATGCCACAAGGTAGAGGAGCGTAAAATAATGAAAAAAGTTCGTATACACTTAGGTCCTAATTCCTTTCGTTTTCGGGATAGAGCGTGTTAAAAATTTTTTAAAAATATTATTTTTTTTCTTATTTCTCAATTTCTTTTCGTTTTTTTCAACGTTTTTTCACAATGAAAAATTTACTTTCGATTTAATTTAATAAAATATCCATGTTCTCTTAAATAACTAATGAAACAATGGAAACCAAATTGATTGACGACATCTCTGAAATATCCCGGGATTATTACGAAACCGATCAGCAATTATAACTCTGTTCCATAAATGCTCTTCATTGTTTATTTCTTCGGAATATACTTCATTTTTCATAAACCCCCAAAATGAAAAATCGAGGGGAAAATTTTTCATTGTGAAAAAACGTTGAAAAAAAAACGAAAAGAAATTGAGAAATAAGAAATAAATAATATTTAAAAAATTTTTTTAACACGATCTATCTTGAAAACGAAAGGAATTAGGAAACAATTTTATTTTCTAACGTTTCGGTTTTTATTAACAATCATCAGAGAAAATTTATTTTTCATTTGTTTATTTGAAATATTTAACAAATACTATTACATTTTTTATTGTTGGTACGCTGCTTCGAGTGTTAAAGGCAAGTGTTAAATATTTCAAACAAACAAATGAAAAATAAATTTTCTCTGATGATGGTTAATAAAAACCGAAACGTTAGAAAATAAAATTGTTTATAATTGTGACCGATATTCCCAAGAAAATCTAACTAGTATTTAAATTCAACGGTCAGGAAAAAATAAAAATTTATACGTTATATTTTTATAATACTGGCATATATTTGCAAGATTTATTATTATTTGCGTTAGTTTATGCCAAAAATATCAAACTATAGAAATACAGCTTAATAGTGATATATTATATTCCTTTAAAATTTAAATACCCAAGTGCCTCGGTCTTTCTGTAAAATGGTAACAAACACTTGACAACAATAAAAATGTTTTGTCTGTGAGAAACATGTGCAAGAAGTTTAACCATTGTAACCATTGACCTTTACTTTATTTCAGCCTCTTATTCTTAAAAAATAAATAGACCAAATGTTCAGAGAAAAATCACAATGTGTAAGTAAAAAATGTTGATTAGGGGTTTAGAATTTGTTTGGCAATCAACACGTGATAGTTTATTAAACTAACAGTCTGTGTTGTTCTCTCTTTAGGGTAAGATATACCGAGTAAATAAATCTTTTGGACCTCAGTGATTGATATTAGTGGGTGCGTTAGAGTGCGTTATTATCTCGGTTTTTATACAATCATGTCCCTTAGAACGAGAAAAATTATGTGTTTAGCCAAACAAAATAAAATAAGTGTGTCGGAGCTCACATCTCCGAGAAATTATTTTCCAAACAATGTTTCTTCGGATAATAAACATCAGGTAGGTAAATATTTTTGTATTTTCGTATTCTATTAAGTATACTCATATTAATTCATTAATTTTTTATACATTCTAATTATTTAACATTTTATGTATAGAGCATTTCAATCAAAGAGTTTCTGAACAAAAGTCACACTAATATCTTCAACACTTACTTGAGTAACCCTTTCATGAAGAATTTCACAGTAGTCGGGCAAGGAAATTTGGAACCTCGAAAAAATTCCAAACTTTCTGAAAGTTTCAGGAAATTGTCTTTATTAGTAATATATTGCTATATTAAAAGTCTCAAAAAATCCACTTTGAGCGTTAGCCACCATATTGAAATAATGGTGACCAAACATAGCAATAGAAAATATTTATTATCTTACTTGTTTTTTAACTAATTTTAAGAATTCAAAAAAGAAAATATCCATACCTATAGGTACTATCAGATGACGACATTTTTATTACATTTTTGAAAGACCCTTTAACATGCCTTATATTGAACTATAATTAGACATTAGCTCTTTCTAAGAGAATTTTCTCAAACTAGAAAATTAAGAAAAATATTGAAAAACATCTTGAATAAAATTTGTAGAGGTAACATTTCTGAATAATACAGTTTTTTTCAGATTTGTGATTATTGAAAAATTAAGGGAGTTATGAATTTTCAAAGATAAGCGCGTGCGCGTAAAGTATATAAAATGTACCTCTTACAAAAACGCAATTTTCTTTAAAATCGAATTTATTCTCAGTTCCAAACCTAAAAGATTTCTGATCCAACTCAGGTACGGCTGATCATTTATATCTTTACACCCCCCCTTAACTTTGTTATTTTTGGAAATACAAAAACAGTGTAAAGACAGAGGTTTTAGTTATTTTTACGTAGATTTTAAATATGATATCAGAGAAACAATTCAGTAAGGCCAAAAAAAGTTATAATACAAACTTGTGCTTTTTGTTTGATAACATGCTGTATGTATTTGCGGAATACGGAAGAGCATGAAAATAGCTTCTCAAAAATATATAACACTGTTTTATCTTTTGCGGTTTTTGAACTATTTACATACATACAGCGTGTTACTATAAAAAAAATACAAGTTTGTATTATAAGTGTTTTTAGCAATTGTTTTTCTGATATCGTATTTAAAATCTACGCAAAAATAACTAAAACTTCTGTCTTTACACTTTTTTCTTTTTCCAAAACTAACAAAGTTAAGGGGGGTGTAAAAATAAAAATGAACACCCTGTACCTCAGATGTAGCAGCACTATACTGCTGCACTGTAGTTTGATGTATGTGTGTATTATTTCCTACATTTTGTATGTAGCACCATGAGATGAGTATTTAAACGCTTCTTAACAGTAAAATATACACCAACGGTCTTCCATTTTTTAAACACGCAGGTCCGATTAATATTATATGTAAAAAATTTGAAGGAATTTCCAGAAACCTAAACAAATAATCAGAAAGAAATCCAAAACTAGAACACTCTATCAAATAATATTAACCAAGAAATAGATATTATTAATATTAGATGTAAAAAGAATAAAAGGCATCTCTAGGGAAAAAAAATAATAAGAATGGAAACTAAATAACACTAGATCAAATTTCAACCAAGAAGTTTCCCCTAAAAAGAAAAATTTTGTTAATTATTATTTTACTAACACTATATTATAATAATATAATAATATAGAGTATGTCGCCGTTTTACAAGAGGGAAAATTTAATTATTTTTGGTATTACGAAACATTTGATTCTTAAAACACAGAGTCAAGTATTAGTGGAGTAAATAGAAGTTTTCACTTCGGAAAAATTCCGGGAAGCGGCCATTTGAAGGTCAATTTTGTTTCTTTTAATATAAATCCCTATTTTTTTACAGATTCATATTTAGCGCTAAAAAATAAACAGCTTTTGTTACTACCATTTTTCTAATTCAACTCATTGTTTGTGAGTAATTAAGCAATGAAAATAGAGGTTTACATTAAAAAAAAACGAAGTTGACCTTCACCATATTTAAAAAACTTATAGCCATTAGATCCCGCTTTGAAATGATGGAACTCATGTCTGAAACACTTTTTTCTAATTTGCGATTGTCAACTTAAACGCCCCATCCAGTATAAACTTACACTTTTTACGAAATATTGAAACTAATAAGTATTTTTCGGTAAATCGACTCGATATTAATGTTTCTAAAATTTTTATCCTGTTTAAAATATCGAAAACATATTCAAAATATTCACGTGGTACAGGGCCATGAGTCAAATTATAATGCCTGAATAACAGAAAGAGATAGCATCATCTTCCCCGCACGCTCTGGGTCTGGGTCTAATTTAAAAATTAATTTATATCGTTCAATATAATTTGAATATGTATTGTGTTTAATAAAAATCTTTTATTTTGTGTAAACCATTTTTACTTTTTGTATCGAGATACGTATATTATTTTTTTGAGACCAATACCATATTGAATAAGTTGATCTGAGCGCAATTTGTTTAAAATTTATCTAGTTACGTAATTATTAATATATAGATATATATTCTAGGTTTTTTCTTGACCGTTGATATTAATACAAGTATTATTTTTCTTGGGTATATCGGTCATATATATAAACAAATTTATTTATTATTTTTTTTCTAACGTTTCGGTTTATTTATAACCATCATCAGAGAATTATTATTTTGTGTTTGCTTGATCTTAATTTAAACTACATTTTTTAATGTGATGTATTGAGTGTCTTAAAGTGCCTTTAAGACACTCAATACATCACATTAAAAAATGTAGTTTAAATTAAGATCAAGCAAACACAAAATAATAATTCTCTGATGATGGTTATAAATAAACCGAAACGTTAGAAAAAAAAAAAATAAATAAATTTGTTTATATACAGTAAATTCACTTTTGAACCAAAGCAGTTTGTGAGTGAATAGGAGATAGCAGTAAAGCGAGAGCACTACACATGCGTGACTGCATGTCGATCTCAGAATGTTAGCGCTCTCGCTTTATTCTCTCCTATTCACTCACAAAGTGCTTTGGTTGAAAAGTGAATTTACTGTATATGACCGATATACCCAAGAAAAATAATACTTGTAGTAATTATTAATGAAATTTTTATCGAAAAGTAGGCCATATTGGATCAGCCATTTTGACTAAACTTTTTTTGACATCATAATCTGTTTTAGCGACCTCGAAAACCCCTAATATGTCAATTAGAATTAAATTGCCTTAAACTTACTCAACTTATAATAATTTTGATTAAAAAGAAAAGTTTTTTTGTTTAAATAATTAATAAACAATTTCCTCACAATTATATGTTTATAACTTTTTATTTTAAGCTATGTAAAAGTGATATCAAAAGGTTTTAGGAAAATCGAAGCTTCCCGTAATTATTCCGAAACAATGCATATTTTCAACCTCTATTGACTCCACTATATGCTGATTTTTAGCTTTATACAAAAATGTCAAAGAAATAAAAGATTCTGATTGTTTTAAAACTACCAAATACGTGATAAAAACGTCGACGGATATATATTTTTTTATTTTCACTTAAAAATGGTGATCCGACCATAGCTTAGTGGGAATATAAAAATTTTATACTTTTAATATTCAATTATTGTTAACATGATCAATAACTTGACATTTTGACGGTTCGGACACTGAAATTATAATAATTACCCTGTATGGATCACCATTTTTAAGTGATAATTAAAAAAACTGTCCGTCGACGTTTCCATCACGGATTTCGTGGATTTAAAACAATTAAAATACTGTATTCCTTTGACATTTTTGCATAAAACTAAACATCAGGGTACTTTATTCTTGTATTATTTTCACATTATTGCTTGTTAATAACATAACATTTCATGTACAGGGTACATGAAATGTTATTTTTATCAGTGGCATTCTTATTTAACTGAAGGAAAACTTTTTATGAAGAAACAAATTTTTATTTTTTGAATATTTGCTGCGTACATAGTTAAGTGCTGACAAGTATATTTCTTAATATCAAAATTAAAGAAGTTTTCCCTCTTGTAAACTCAATCCGGGGACATACTGTATATTCAATGTAAAATATTAGTAGAACTAATAATCCAAATATAAATAAAACTATCTCGAATCAAATTCGGAAATTTGTCAACGTAAACACGAACACGTTAAGCAAACACTCTGACCTAGCCGTAAACTGCATAGGTATAAAGTAAAACTCGCGCGCTGTTTATCTTTAAAAATTCATGACTCCGTTAATTTTTGAACAATCACAAATCTGAAAAAACTGCATTATTTAGAATTGTTTTCTCTACAAATTTAATTTGAGACATTTTTCAAAATTATTTTTAATTTTCAAGCAAATTGAGGGAAATCGCTTAGGAAGAACTAATGTCTAAATATTTTTCAATATAAAATACGTTAACGGTTCGTTTTAAAAATGAATAAAAATGTCGTCATATGCTATGGTATTATGTGGTTATTTTCTTTCTCGAATTTTCAAAATTTATTGAAAAACAAGTGAGATAATAAATATTTTCTATTGCTATGCTTGATACCATTTTTACAATATGGCGGCTAACGCACAAGGTGGATTTAATATAATAAATAATAATATATAATAATAATAATAATATAATATAGAACATTTCCTGAAAATTTCAGAAAATTCGGAATTTTTTCTAGGTTCTTATGGGCTATGCTTATTTCGTTACCCGACTACAGTCAACATCGGTCAGTACGCTTCTGTTTAAGCAATTTTAGTTGAAATTGTTTAAAAAGGTGTTAACTAATGTTGTCTAAAAGTTATTTGTGGCATCGTTTAATTTTCTTTCTCTTCTTATTTGGTACTTATTACCATATTCTTGAATACTTTGAATTCCCGGATAACCTGAATTTTTTTTTAAAGTAACGTGAAAATATTGCGTAATTTCACGATTTATACATATAAAAAAGAATCTTAGCACTTAGGAAGAAAACAGTTGAGTTTTCGAAACGTCTGCGAAATATCATTATTTTATCTTTATTTTATTTATATTCTGCTACTGTAAACCAACATTTAACTGTTCCTTTGACGTAAAGTCAGAGGCGTAAGGCGTAAGTAAAGGTTATTTAAAAAAAAAGCCAGATATTTTCTAGATTATCAAGGACTTCAAAATATTCAAGAATGTGGTAATAAATTCCAAATAAGGAAAGAAAGAAACAGGTGTTAATTAATCAAGCTATAATATTATCTTTTAGAAATCAGGAACCAAACCAAATCTGGCCATTGCGTATGAAGATGCCTCAAAAAATGTAAACATTATATCGAATGTAGTCATTATTCCATCAGCTACAGTACCTAAAGAAGAAAAAAATGCAATTGAAAATGCAACAGAAATTAGAAAAAATTACGGCGAAGCTAGTATATTGTTTAACTTTGATAATGGAACAAATTCATCGCAGGTCGTTTCAGAGACAAGTCATGGTAGCTGCAATACTAGTAAAAAAGATCCCTACAATTTTCCTTCAGACACTGAAGACGAGGTAAATATATATTCTTATTCAGGAAATGCAATGGGTTTAATTATTTAAATAATAGTGGAAATACTTTTTAAAAACTTTTATTTTTTTTAGGATTCAGAACCCAAACCGGATATTTTCATTCCAGTGTTTTTACCCACAGTTCTTCGGGAAATTTCGGCTTATCAAATAAAAGGAGAGGCTACAATCGAAACTGATCAACAGGAACAATCAAAAGAATTTGCCGAAACTAGGTCACCGGAGATAATTGCAGGAACAAGTTATGAAAGCAGCAATGATGATAGTATTAATGACCCTAACTATTTTCCTTCGGAAACCGAAGACGAGGTAAATATGTGCTTATTCAAAAAAAGCAATATTTTTGAAAAATATTTATTTTTTTAGGATTCTGAAACTAAATCGGATATAAGTAATGATAATAGGAGCAGCAATCCTAACTATTTTCCTTTGGAGGCGGAAGACAAGGTAAATAAGATATTTTTGATGAAGGAGTGGGATTAAGTAATTTATTGCTAATAGTGCGGCAGCATAGGATATTTCAACATATTGTGCACTTTTTGATAAAAGCACCAAATATGGCACAGAGGTAGACCGATGTAATATGAACAATTTTGGATGTGGAGCCATCGGCCAACTGCCCCCTGGCGGCCATTTTCCAAAGTTGCTGCCAGTGGACACATGAAAGACAACAGAAGTTAGATTTGCTGCTGAAGGTATTAGTGAATGTTTATTGAATGTTTTGAATGAGAGATAGTTTGTAGGTTATATACAGGGTGAGTCAATAGTGCGTATTTCTTCTATATCTCCTGTCTCCTTAGAGATAGAGACATGGTTCAAAATTTTAATTAAATTGTGAGAAAAAGTACATTTTTTTTTAATTATTATCAATTATACAGGGCGATCCGTTAAAGTGGTAGATGAAAGAATATACAGTGTGTCTCACTTTTCACCACAACGCCCCAATATCTAGGCCATTTGTTGATCGATTTAGATCAAATTTGGTATACTTCTTTTCTTTCAGATTGTGTTTAAAAAGTTATTAATAAAAAATTTTTTCAAAATTAAATACGCCTACTATGATCAAAAGAAATTGGCAAAAATTAGGAATTTATATTAGCGATTGAGATAGGGATTCTTGTTCAGCATGACCTAAAACGCCTGTATACCAAATTTCGTTAAAAAATATTCATTCCTTCACAAAAAAAAAAGTAATAAAAACCTAAGATTTCAATAATAATCACCCTACTATTCCAGTTATTTATTGTCGGATATTTACATAACTTGGTAGTTGGGTGATATAATGACGCTAATTAAGCATTAGGACACTTTTTTTAGAAAATATCAAATAACTCAACTTTTATTAATAAATAACTGGAATAGTAGGGTGATTATTTTTGAAATCTTAGATTTTTATTACTTTTTTTTTGTGTATACAGGCGTTTTAGGTCATGCTGAACAAGAATCTGTAAAAACAAGAATCTGTAAAAACAAAAACCCTATCTCAATCGCTAATATAAATTCATAATTTTTGCCAATATCTTTTGATCATAGTAGGCGTATTTAATTTTGAAAACATTTTTTATTAATAACTTTTAAACACAATCTGAAAGAAAAGAAGTATACCAAATTTGATCTAAATCGATCAACAAATGGCCTAGATATTGGGGTGTAGTGGTGAAAAGTGAGACACACTGTATATTTTTTAAATGGAATGACCCATTTTTTTTATTATATTTGAATACCACTATGATGGCCTATTCAGCTCTAAAATATTTTTAAAATTTGTTGGATGGTTAATGAAATAAAAAATATTTTTATGGAAAACTGACGTTTGTAGGTATCAATTTGAAAATTGATTTTGGACTTATTTTTGGAGAGTAATTTTTTTCTTTGACATGGTGGTAGTGTATGCCATACTTTAACTATTAGCTGATGTAGAAAAATTGTGTAATATTTCCTTTGAAATTATTTCATAGAAACAAAGACATTTAACGTCATTTAATTTTAGATATTTTCAATATTGTTGCAAACCTCCTAGTTTTCACTAAAAAATGAATTTTACGAAGCAGGAATTAATTGGTATGATGTATACCCTTGGTGAAAGTGACAGAAATTGTTTTTTGGCCACCAGAATTTACGCTCAAAAGTATCCTCACAGAACCCATCCACAAGAAGCATCTTCCAAAAGTTAAAAAAACGGATTTGAAGAAACAGGTGAGATATCCTATAAAAAAGTCGTTATCTTCATTTGTAGTACTTTTTCTACGATGGACTTTTTTATAAGAAATGTCACCTATTTCTTCAAATCTGTTTTTAAACTTTTGGAAGATGCTTCTTGTGGATGGGTTCTGTGAGAATACTTTTGAGCGTAAGTTCTGGAGGCCAAAAAACAATTTCTGTCATTAATTCATGTTTCGTAAAATTCATTTTTTAGTGAAAACTAAAGAAAATTGAAAGTAACTGAAATTAAATGTCTTCGTTTCTATGAAATAATTTCAAAGGTAGGTACGTTGACTTTTCTGAATAAAACATACCTATTTACACCTAAACAACTACATCTAGAAAATTATTCATTTTAGGTATAGGACATATCATATCAAAATTGCAGAGAAATTAAAATTACACAATTTTTTACAAAAATATATAGGCGTTCCATTTGAAAGAGTAGAATTTTGGTAGTTTGAATATTTATAAGTTAGCAGTGCGCTTATGAACACCTTGTATGAAAGAAATATTTTTTACATCAGCTAATAGTTAATGGCATACACTACTACCATGTCAAAGAAAAAAAATTACTCTCCAAAAATAAGTCCAAAACCAATTTTCAAAATGATACCTGCAAACATCAACTTTCCGTAAAAATATTTTTTATTTCATTAACCATCCAACAAATTTTAAAAATATTTTACCGCTGAATAGGCCATCATAGTGGTATTCAAACATAATAAAAAAATTGGCTAATTCCATTTTAAAAAATATATGTATATTCTTTCATCTACCACTTTACGGATCGCCCTGTATAATTGATAATAATTTAAAAAAATGTACTTTTTCTCACAATTTAATTAAAATTTTGAACCATGCCTCTATCTCTAACGAGACAGGGGATACAAAAGAAATACGCACTATTGACTCACCCTGTACAGGGTGTCCCAAATTGCTTGATTTTGGCTGGTTTTCCTATTTCTAGACCAGGTAGAGAAAAACTGACATATGAGTCTAGAGGTCGATATTTGTAAAACGCCGATTGGTGAAAACCACATTTCGATATCTCTAGCCGTTTCCAAGATATCGGCAAAAATTGACATTTTACAGATTCCGAAAAACTGTCAACTTTTTTATTTGTGGATATTTTTCAAACAGTAAAAACTTTCTACAGGCACTTTTTGACGTAGAATAAGGTGCATTTGTCAAAAAAAATATATCGCTTTTCGATTGTTTGATATCAAAGCTAACTTTGTGGAAACCATAGTTGGATTTGACTTTAGAAAATAGGAAAAAAATATAAGCTTTCTAAAAATATATATGCCAAGATATGTCTAGTCATCCTTGCTGCCAATATAACACATTTCTCTTTAAAAATTACATTTTTTAACATTAAAAAAAGTTTTTCGGAATCTGTAAAATGTCAATTTTTGCCGATATCTCGGAAACGGCTAGAGATATCGAAATGTGGTTTTCACCAATCGACGTTTCACAAAAATCGAGCTCTAGACTCATATGTCAGTTTTTCTCTACCTGGTCTGGAAATAGGAAAACCAGCCAAAATCAAGCAATTTGGGACACCCTGTATATAACTTACGAACTATCTCTCATTCAAAACATTCAATAAACATTCACTAAAACCTTCAGCAGCAAATTTTATCTAACTTCTGTTGTCTTTCGGGTGTCCACTGGCAGCCATTTTGGAAAATGGCCGCCACGACCGCCAGGGGGCAGTTGGCCGATGGCTCCACATCCAAAATTGTTCATATTACATCGGTCTACCTCTGTGCCAAATTTGGTGCTTTTATCAAAAAGTGCACAATAGGTTAGCTAATCCGCTGTACTATAATTAGAATAATACTTCAAAATGTTCTTTTTCAGCATTCAGAACCGAAATCAAATATTGACGTTCCCATAATTTCGCAAAATTTTGATACTCAAATGGAAGTTGCGGTTGATCAACAGAATAATTTAGAAAAACTAGTTGAAAGCGAGGTGAGATTTTTGAAATTAAAATGTGTTTCGTTTTAAGTTTAAAGTCCGATTCATCTTCAGTCTTCGTTATAAATTTCACTTTTTTAAATATTATTTTTTATTCATGACTATAAAGCTTTTGGTCTTGTTTTATTTAACTACTTAAATAAAAAACTCCGTGACCGATTTTTTTCAAAACCATTGATGTAACATATTGTTTTATGTTACTCGATATAACGGCAACAGAATACTATTTTTTTTTCAAATTTATTTTTATTACAGGTGCACGTTGAACAGATAAAAAGAAAAAATTATAAAGATAAGAAGGATTTCTGTTTATTTTGCGATAAAGATGTATTCCACTTTGCTAGGCATTTATTTACTTGGCATTCAGCTGAACTTGATACCCAACGAATTTTGTCATTCCCTTCAAATTCACGGCAAAGAAGAGAAGCTTTATCTTTTTTAAGAAAGCAAGGAAACTTTGTTCAAAACAGAACCAACACCCAACTCCGACCAGTCAAAAGAGTTCCTAGTACTAGTACTAGCGGAAAATCGACGGACGATTATCTTCCTTGTGCACATTGCCTTGGATTTTATAAAAAACGGTTTCTGTTTAGGCATACAAAGCGTTGCCCTAAAAATTCCGATTCAGGCAAAAATAAGCGACAAACCTCACAAAGTGATGGTCATACCACACTGTTGTTGGGTAGTTTAATAAAGCACGATACGCTACTGAAAAAAGTACTGTGGCCGCGGATGAGAGCTGATGAAATTAACATGATTGTTAAAAAAGATTTCCTTATATGCAACTATGGGTACTCTTACTTAAAAGGTCGGAGGAGCAAGGGAAATTTAGACGTAGTAAGGCAAGATATGAGACGGTTAGCGAAGCTGCTGCGATTGGCCCGAATGAAAAATGAATCAATTAAGGACCTAATTGATTTACTCCGTCCACGTCATTTCAAGCTCATCATTGATCAAGTTAATGAAATAGCTTGTTATAATCATGAGACAGATACATATCATTCTCCAACTTTGGCCATGAACTTTGGAACACTTTTAAAAAAATGCTGTGACCTAGCTTTTATTCATCTGGTACAAATTCCGAATACCAACGAACAAAGAAAAGAAGCAAATATTTTGAAAACCCTTATAGAATCACAGTGGTCTAACGAAATATCGGCACAAGCTGCATCGAATTTAAATGAGAAGACATGGAATAAAAATGAACTGGTACCCCTTACTGCAGATTTGAAAAAATTAAATGACTTTTTAGAAAAAATGGCCCAAGAAAGTTATGATAAGTTGCAAGAAAACATAAACGACCAATCAGCGTACAACAGCTTAAAAGAAGTACTTTATTGTCAAATAATTCTGTTGAACAGGAGGAGACCGGCGGAAGTTGCACAAGTCAAAATTCAAACGTACAACTCTATTGATTTAGATGTAAATAAACAGGGGGAATTTCAAAGCTGCCTAACAGAAACTGAAAAAATACTTTTAAAATCATACAGTCGTTTTGTAATTAGAGGCAAAAGAGGCCGAGGTGTACCTGTCTTGCTCTCCCCTGATATGAGGAAGAATTTTGATTTTTTAATTGGAATTCGAGACAAGTTTACTACAAATAACGATTATGTTTTTCACACTGCTGGGACAAATTTTCTTGATGGCACGAAGACTTTACAGAAATACGTAAAAAAATGTGGTATACAAAACGTTCAAAGTATTACTGCAACAAATTTAAGGAAACACCTTGCCACTGTAACACAGTTACTTAATTTTTCAAAAAAAGATTTAGAACAGTTATCTAATTTTATGGGGCACACTTTGAATACTCATTGTAATTTTTATAGATTGCCGGATAGCTTGTACCAAACGGCAAAAGTATCCAAACTTCTACTTCTAATGTCGCATGGGGGAGCAGAGCAATTTAAGGGGATGCACCTTGATGACATTAATATCGACTTAGATTTGATAAACGACAAAACGACGATGGAACAGCTTGCCCAAGAGTATGATGAATCTGAGAGCCAAAATCCGACGGAAAATGAGCCAGTTCAAATTGAAGAGAACCGTTTAAATAAAGAACATAAAATAAATAAAAGGGTTGTACAAAAACAAAAAATCTCTTGGAGTAGCAATGAGAAAAAGATCATTGCATCGTATTTTGCAGAGAACATTAAAAACAAACGGGCTCCTAAGAGGCATGAAGTTGATAAACTTGTCGAGACTTATCCCGATATTTTTGGAGGTAAACCATGGACGTCAATTAAGGCTGTTGTATACAACATTTATACTGGAAAATTAAAAATTGTGCGTTAATTTCTTGTATGCCTTAATATTTTTGTATTTAAATATTCTCTTCACTTCTCTATCACTTAAATTTTGTGTTTGCTATCTTATGTTATTACTATTTTCTATTTTAGTGGAATAAGTATTGTTTTTTGTAATTTTAGCAAAGTAAGTAGGTCGCTGTCACATATTCCATATACAGTATGTCCACAGTTAGAGTGTATAAGATGGTAAACTTTTATTTCTCATTTTACGTGGAAAACTGATTCTTCATATAAAGTTTTGATTTTGTTAAAAAATATGATTGCCATGGAGTAAGTTAACATATCATGTAGGTACAGGGTGTTCAGAAAATAAAAAATCTGAAAATTATTTAAGAGTAAACTATGTTCAATTATAACGGTATGAAAAGTTGCTTAGAATTAAAATTTGTCAGAATTCCAATTTGTGGATAAATATGCCTAATTCGACTTTTTAAAAAATTTTACGGAAGTATCAAGTGGCATAAAAATTAAAAACTGTATAACTGAGGAGTTGGCTTGTGGTTGACAGTGACATTTATTTATCCTCGATTTGTCATTTTACTGACCATCATTTTCTACTTCATTATTAATACTAATATATAATAACTATTGTGAAAAGTCGAATTAGGCAGATTTATCCACAAATTGGAATTTGGAATTTTCATATCGTTAAAATTAAAAGTGGTTTACTCTTACATTATTTTCAGATTTTTTTATTACTGAACCGTGTACATGATATATTAACTTACATGGCAATCATAATTTTAACAAAAGCAAAACTATTTATGAAGAATAAGTTTTCCGTGTAAAATGAGAAATAAAAAAGTTTACCCTTTTATCCCTTCTAACTGTGGGGACAGATAATAAATATTAAATTTTTAATGCACATTTTTTTTCTTATCTTTTATATTCAGTAATTTAATAGATTTCTCCCTTGTTTACTAGATTTCTCAATTATTGTGGTATATATAAGATTATTGTCCTCGTTGAATAAATTTCATTGTTTATTGTTATTATTGACTATTTGTCTTCATAAATTTGTAGGTCAATAAAGCTTAAATCTATATATACATAAATATTTATTCTACCTGATATCCTCTAAAATCAACCCAATAAGAATACGTATTAATTTAGTTCATTAACTAATATTAACTATACCTACTTTCAATTTTTAATATTTCAAACACAGTAAAATTTAACATTACTAATAATAAATATTAATTTATTTTTTTAAGAAAAGCAAGCATTTTTAACAAAAAGTCATTGCAAGAGAAAAGAATACACAAAACTAGAGATTGTGGTTTTAAATATTGTGATAAAAAATTTTATAATAAAATTCCAAGGTGGGTAGTGTACAATAAAAATTGCCAAAGGTGAAGTATAAACAGTTAATAAAACAGTTTTTAAATTTTAATATTAAGAGTTAATATAATATTAAGAATTCTAAATTAATGGATAATGTAAGTTAAATATACAGTGTGATCCATTTGAAATAGGAGCACCTCTGGAAGATCCATGTTTTTCAACCGATTCGCATTTTTTTTTATACATAGAGCATTCTACTTCGGCACAAATTTTCATAAATTAATTTTCATTTTTAAGGCATTCTCTGATTATTTTTCGATGTCGAAAATCTTCACCACTGGATTATCAAAATTTCATTGAAATATTATTTAATAATAAAAAAGTTATAAGAAAATGAATTTTCAAAAACGTACAACGAATTAGTCCGAAAAATGACTCCCAATAACGTATGGTTACCATGACAACCAAAAATTTTCAAATAATTGTTAATTCTAAAAGCCACTAAATAAGAGAGAAAAACAATTCATTTATTTAAGTACCATAAAACATTTTTAAAAACCAAACAAAATGAAACGAAACAGTAAACTAAACAATTTAACGAATTAAGTAACTCAGGTACAGGGTTTTCCCTTATAATTAGCCACCCCCCCTACAGAATTTATTTGATGGAATACAGAAAAATTTTATATACAAAACTTGCAGTATTTTTTCTAAATTTTAATAATCTGTCACTAAAACAAACAAGTGACAATCGCAAAATAGCAAAACTCTATAAACTTAGGGGTTTTGATGGAACACCCTATATATTATATTTTCGAAATCCTTATAATTTCCTGACTACAAAAATTGTACTACAGTGCCAAAAAGTCTGCACCATATGGGAAATTATTTTGTTGTTGACTTTCAGAAAAATTTTATACTTGATAAAAGTTTGTGCATGGTCTCAAACGAGTAAGTGTCTACTAAAGTTTGTGTTAGTCCGGACGCTTAGGTCGGAAAATCAAATTATTTAAATTTTCAAGAATAAACTACTCTTAATTTTAAAGATATCGAAAAATGTTATTTGAAAAAGTTGTTTATAATGCAAAGTTACATCTAAATGTTAAATTTAGTTGCTTAATTCGAAAAATGAAATTTTCCACCGTTTTAACGCATAAATTATGAACTATATTTTTAAACATTTTTCTTTTCCCAGAAATACTGTCAAAATAATAATTTTAACTTAAGCCATGTATTACAGTACACTTTGATGAACTCTTAGCCATACTTTTTTGGCCAAATAAATATTTTGTAAAAAAAATGCTGCATTTCTTGGTGCAAAGTTGTTCTAGTTTGTTCCAGTATTGATTTTTTTGAACAGAACTTTTCGAAAAAACTTCATTCAACTCTCAAAAATCAAAAACATTTCCCTAAAATAAATACAGGTCAAAGAAATTTCCATATACCAAAAAAATGGCAAATTCTGCAAATAAATATTTTTTAATTAATACACTGATAAATATTTTTGATTTTTTAACATTGTCACAGTTGAATAAAGTTTTTCGAAAAGATCTGTCCAAAAATTTTCAAAAATCTCAATACTGGAACAAACTAGAACAACTTTGCACCAAGAAATGCAGCATTTTTACAAAAATGTATT
Organism: Rhagium mordax; assembly: GCA_963680705.1. NCBI lineage: Eukaryota > Metazoa > Arthropoda > Insecta > Coleoptera > Cerambycidae > Rhagium > Rhagium mordax. The sequence goes on from OY796657.1 coordinate 74,349,865, forward strand.
TGGCCAAAAAAGTTTGGCTAAGAGTTCATCAAAGTAGACTGTAATACATACCGGTCATAGAACTGTATCGGCCAACTAGTATAACACAGAAATCACCGGGAGGACATGATTGTAAAAAACTGGGATTTTAAAATAATTTCCTTTTTATGTGTAGGTACAGGGTGATTCTTTTGTCAGGTGAAATGCGTTTTTCTCGTAAACGGCTAAAGGAAACTATTTTCTGTAAAAAGTATTATATTCTTACCGACTGTTACTAACAACTAGGATATAAATATAACATAAATGTGCAGGGCGCTAGGCGTCGCGACGCTACAAATTTTTTTTCCAGCAACATACCACTTTTATTACACCATTGAAAGGGTCTTTTGATTTCGAGTTTTTTTTCTATATTCTATTTTTCTCGATATTTATTCGTTAAAAAGTTACGATATAATATTTGCTCCCTGAAACGGGTTTTTCGCTCTCTTTAAGAGGCTGTAGCTCCCTTAGGAAGCATATTTGGACATATGTTTGTATGAACTTTTATTCTTATTTTTACATGTAGAATTAGCTCCAGAACTTCTGGACAATAATTTAGAAACACCCTGTATGGGTGATATACCTATTATTATGGATGATATATCCATGTTATTAAATTGCTATCAAGAAATTCTGGAGCTAATTCTACATGCGAAAATAAGAATAAAAGTTCATACAAACATATGTCCAAATGTGCTTCCTAAGGGAGCTATAGCCCATTAAAGAGAGCGAAAAACCCGTTTCAGGGGGCAAATATTACGTCATAACTTTTTAACGAATAAATATCGAGAAAAAACACTCGAAATCAAAAGACCCTTCCAATGGTGTAATAAAAGTGGTATGTTGCTGGAAAAAAAAATTTTGTAACGTCGCGACGCCTAGCGCCCAGCACATTTGTGTTATATTTCTATCCTAGTTTTTAGTAACAGTCGGTAAGAATATAATACTTTTTACAAAAAATAGTTTCCATTAACCGTTTACGATAAAAACGCATTTCCCCTGATAAAAGAATCACCCTGTACTCTTATGTCGTGAAAAAAGAAATATAAACGTTTTTGTAATTCATTCTTCTTAGAAACAATGTTTCAAAAAATGACTCAGCGGTCGAAAGTGCAATAAAAGTTGTGACAAACATGGTCAAAAATGGGGTGAATTACTCAAATCTCTTAAATGAAGAATTACCATCCATAATAACTTCATGACTCATGAGTGCAAATACGTTAATATTATGAATACAGTGTTGCTAAATTTAATGGTTCAGCTTTATACGAAATATAATTGAACTTGTATACAGAATTCAAAGCAGCGCCACACAGACATGCGGGCAAAGCTCGAACCCAAAAACATATCTTTCTATCAAACCTGAACCATTGTATGATAAACAATACTGTTTTCCCGCGCTTTTTTCCCTCGCATTTTTTTCATCAAAGTAAATGGCATATAAAATAGTTAGTCCTAACTTTCCAAAGAAATGTACAATCTATAAATAAATCAACTCGATAATTTTTTATTAGGCAAAACGAACCTGAACCACATATATGGTTCAGGTCGGTCAGGGTGGTTCAGGATTGTGCATAAAAATTTGTATTTCTGGCTCAGGTTAGTACTATTACTGAGTATATATATATATATATATATATATATATATATATATATATATATATATATATATATATATATATATATATATATATACATCATTCTATCAATCCTGAATCACCAGATAATCCATACTATCCTGAACCACCTATTTATAGAAGAGGTAGATAAGAAATATTTGTATATATTGGCGTATGTATGGGGTCGGACAACCTATTTTGTAAAGTATACTTTCATATTTTTATAAATAAACATAGCTGTATATATACATATTTATGATGCAATCCTGAATCAGTATACTAATAAGATTAACCTGAGCCACTGTATACGGTAATACATAATTCAATGACATATCCTGAACCATTTCAACGTTGCCAATTTTACACTAAACTATAAGCTACCTGCTTGCCTTTATTTTCAGGGGTCATAACTCAGCATAGAGAATTTGTATTATTCTTAAGTGCGAGTACCTTTTCGTAAACGATATGGACACATTTTGGATAGTTAAATTCTAAAAGGCTAGAGTAAATAATAATATTTTTTTAGGTTTGAGGTTTGAAATTAATATCCATTTTTTTTTGTTAATAACTTGCTATTTATTTGAAAGAGCACTATCTTGTTTATTTTTAAAAGGTGTGCATTAGAAATTATTTTCTGACATATGGCAGACATTTCTATCTTAATTTTTCCTTTTCAATTTAAATATCAGTTTGCGGTTTATGAGAAAATTTTTACTTCCAGGCCATTTTAATGATACCTGAGGTCGACTTTCTTAGAGAACAAAAAACTAAGATAAACATTAAAATAGTAAAATTTTCAATATTTTGGAAACAGTCGAATTTGTGAGGTAGTTACATCAAATATGCCTAGAATTTACATAGAATTCAAAAATGTTTAAAAAAAATGAGGTTTCCGTACAAAAGCATTAGTAACGCCGTAGCTCCTACATGGATTACTTGTATAGCTACCATTACAAAAATAATGCATTACTAAAAATAATAGTTGACAAAATACACAAAAAATTTAATTTATTTGAGCTTTAAATCAGTTAAACTCAGTTGTCAAACAGTTGCATTTATTTTAAATATTTATTAATCTGTAATTCAATTTTATTATATTTATATCGTGTGTCCCCCCGGATGGACTTAAACTAATCCGGCAAGTCCTATTATTAATAATTTTTCGAGAAAAAGTTATTCTCTATAAAATAATTGCTGAAAAGTCATTAGCAGTAACCAGTAATTTGTTTATTACCTGCAAGTGTACCGGGTTATCCAACGAAAAGGCCCACCCCTATATTTTGTTTATTTTTCGAGTTAGGAAAAAATGTTTCAAATAAAAGTTGTAGTGAATCAAATGAACTCATTTAAAACACCTGCAAAGAATATACAGGGTGTTCCTTAAAAGCGGGACAAACCTAACTTACATTTTTTTAAATGGAACACCCTATATTTTTTACATTTTTTAAATCTGTGTTTTTTGTGATTTTAAATATATATACACAGGGTGTTTGGGTAAAGGTATTCAGAAATCCAAAGGCACGTAGTACTCATCAAAATAAGCCAAAAAGTTCATATAAACTTTGTTCCAAAAATGGTTCCTAAGGGGGCTGTAGCCCCTTTAAGGGGCTTCTAAAAAAGAAAAAAGATCATTTTCGTACATATTTCGAGAACCGATCAAATTAACTAATAAAATTTGCTATGGTAGAATACTTTTCTATAGTATACATCATTTTGTATTAGAAATGAAACTAAATAAAATTATTTAAAAAGCATTGGTATTTTGCAGATGTGCATATTGTGCATACTAAATTTCAAATTCATTTATCTCAAAGACGGTTCAATTTATGAAGTTTTAGAAAGAGGATCTTTTTGAAGTAAAATTGCTTGAAATTTTGAAATTTTTTATCAGAATAGTGAAAAAATTAAGTGCAGAGAAAATAAGGGGGCGACATTCCTGACACACCCCCATGTAGGAACGCCCCTGAAGAATTTTGAAATTTAAGGTTTACCATTTTGTTAAGCACAAAAAAGTATTCTACCATAGAAAATTTCATTAAAATATATTGATCGGTTCTCGAAATATGTGACAAAAACATCTTTTTTAGAAGCCCCTTAAAAGGACCGTTTTTGGAACAAAGTTTATATCAACTTTTTGGCTTATTTTGATGAGTACTACATGCCTTTGGATTTCTGAATACTTTTACCCAAACACCCTGTATATGTTGTATCTTATCTTTTACTGTTTTTTATTTATTGCAAATTTCGTGAACAATTTTCTTTCTGTTCTTATTTGGGATTTACGGCCACACTTCTGAACATTACCCAGATAATCTGAAAAATATCTGGATTATTTAAAAAATAACCTTTACGCCTGTGACTTTACGTCAAAGGAACAGTTAAAGGTTGGTTTTTTGACATAAAATATAATTAAAATAAAATAAAAACAATGATGTTTTGCAGACGTTTCGGAAACTTAATCTGTTTCCTTTTTCAATGCTAAGTAGTCTTTCTCTTGTGTAAAAACATCATTGTTTTTATTTTATTTTAATTATATTTTATGTCAAAAAACCAACCTTTAACTGTTCCTTTGACGTAAAGTCACAGGCGTAAAGGTTATTTTTTAAATAATCCAGATATTTTTCAGATTATCTGGGTAATGTTCAGAAGTGTGGCCGTAAATCCCAAATAAGAACAGAAAGAAAATACAGAAAGATGCCACAAATAACTTTTAGACAATATTCGTGAACAATATTATTTATACCACCAGCATCTGCATGCGTATCAATCAGGTTAGCCATGGATGAAAAACAATTAATTTGACGCTTCTGTAAGGCATAAGTGTCAAATTAATTGTTTTTCATTCATGGCTAACCTGATTGATAACCATGCAGATTGCAGATGCTGCTGGTATAAATAATATTGTTCACGAAATTTGGAATAAATAAAAAACAGTAAAATATAAGATACAACATATATACAGAGTGATTCATTGGTAAGTGTACATACTTTACCTGCATATGTAGGTTACTTGGGCGATTCCATATCACCTATGGTTAGTGATATGGAAGCAAATAGTGATAGACTGTATAAAAGCATTACAAAATTTGAAATTTAAAAAATGTCATAGTATTTCCGTAATATAGTAACTGACACGGCTTTATTTATATAATAACAGTTAAGTACCTACATATAATTTTTGTGAGTCAAATTGATTTTAAGTTATTATTAATTATAAAAATGAATCTTGCTACTGAAAACAATTTAGAAAATTTTAAATGCCGCTCGAGAAGCAACTTTGAGCTTACTTTCTTTAAAAATCGAAGGACAAACACGAGAAGGTATATATGAAATATTTTCTGTCAAACCGTTTTTTATTAACATTACTATATTAGTAAAGTGACATTTTCATATGGCAAAGTGCCACTTTATTAAACGATTTTGAATTTAGTAAAATAGCATATTATCAGTCAAAATGCGAAAAATAATATTAATTTGAAAAGTTATTGGTAACCAATGATTTCTCACTTGATTTATTGTAAATAAATATTGTTGGAAACTTTTTTCAAAAATGTCGTCGAAAACATATTTTCTCAGAGTTTCATATTTTTCTCGGAATACATATACCTAATTCCGATTTCAGCTTAATCAAGTACAATATGTATGTACGGGGTTTTCCACCGAAAATGATCACCCCGATAACTTTTTAATTTGTAATTTTAGAGAAAAAAGTTTCAAGTAAAAGTTGTAGGACATGTTAAGGGTTTAAAAATCCCATTTTGACAATTGAACATCGTATTTGCGATCTACCGATACAAGTTATGTTTTTTGTAAATGGAACACCCTGTATTTTTTTATATTTTCGGATTCTATACGTTTTTCTGATTTGAACCATATAAATATGTCATATGTTTGCTCCGGTAGATATTAAAATATTAATTTTTTGGGAAAGCAAAACTAGCCTTCTACTGTCTTCATATACAGGGTGACCATGAAAAAAGTGCAATGCATAATGCCACAAGGTAGAGGAGCGTAAAATAATGAAAAAAGTTCGTATACACTTAGGTCCTAATTCCTTTCGTTTTCGGGATAGAGCGTGTTAAAAATTTTTTAAAAATATTATTTTTTTTCTTATTTCTCAATTTCTTTTCGTTTTTTTCAACGTTTTTTCACAATGAAAAATTTACTTTCGATTTAATTTAATAAAATATCCATGTTCTCTTAAATAACTAATGAAACAATGGAAATCAAATTGATTGACGACATCTCTGAAATATCCCGGGATTATTACGAAACCGATCAGCAATAACTCTGTTCCATAAATGCTCTTCATTGTTTATTTCTTCGGAATATACTTCATTTTTCATAAACCCCCAAAATGAAAAATCGAGGGGAAAATTTTTCATTGTGAAAAAACGTTGAAAAAAAAACGAAAAGAAATTGAGAAATAAGAAATAAATAATATTTAAAAAATTTTTTTAACACGATCTATCTTGAAAACGAAAGGAATTAGGAAACAATTTTATTTTCTAACGTTTCGGTTTTTATTAACAATCATCAGAGAAAATTTATTTTTCATTTGTTTATTTGAAATATTTAACAAATACTATTACATTTTTTATTGTTGGTACGCTGCTTCGAGTGTTAAAGGCAAGTGTTAAATATTTCAAACAAACAAATGAAAAATAAATTTTCTCTGATGATGGTTAATAAAAACCGAAACGTTAGAAAATAAAATTGTTTATAATTGTGACCGATATTCCCAAGAAAATCTAACTAGTATTTAAATTCAACGGTCAGGAAAAAATAAAAATTTATACGTTATATTTTTATAATACTGGCATATATTTGCAAGATTTATTATTATTTGCGTTAGTTTATGCCAAAAATATCAAACTATAGAAATACAGCTTAATAGTGATATATTATATTCCTTTAAAATTTAAATACCCAAGTGCCTCGGTCTTTCTGTAAAATGGTAACAAACACTTGACAACAATAAAAATGTTTTGTCTGTGAGAAACATGTGCAAGAAGTTTAACCATTGTAACCATTGACCTTTACTTTATTTCAGCCTCTTATTCTTAAAAAATAAATAGACCAAATGTTCAGAGAAAAATCACAATGTGTAAGTAAAAAATGTTGATTAGGGTTTTAGAATTTGTTTGGCAATCAACACGTGATAGTTTATTAAACTAACAGTCTGTGTTGTTCTCTCTTTAGGGTAAGATATACCGAGTAAATAAATCTTTTGGACCTCAGTGATTGATATTAGTGGGTGCGTTAGAGTGCGTTATTATCTCGGTTTTTATACAATCATGTCCCTTAGAACGAGAAAAATTATGTGTTTAGCCAAACAAAATAAAATAAGTGTGTCGGAGCTCACATCTCCGAGAAATTATTTTCCAAACAATGTTTCTTCGGATAATAAACATCAGGTAGGTAAATATTTTTGTATTTTCGTATTCTATTAAGTATACTCATATTAATTCATTAATTTTTTATACATTCTAATTATTTAACATTTTATGTATAGAGCATTTCAATCAAAGAGTTTCTGAACAAAAGTCACACTAATATCTTCAACACTTACTTGAGTAACCCTTTCATGAAGAATTTCACAGTAGTCGGGCAAGGAAATTTGGAACCTCGAAAAAATTCCAAACTTTCTGAAAGTTTCAGGAAATTGTCTTTATTAGTAATATATTGCTATATTAAAAGTCTCAAAAAATCCACTTTGAGCGTTAGCCACCATATTGAAATAATGGTGACCAAACATAGCAATAGAAAATATTTATTATCTTACTTGTTTTTTAACGAATTTTAAGAATTCAAAAAAGAAAATATCCATACCTATAGGTACTATCAGATGACGACATTTTTATTACATTTTTGAAAGACCCTTTAACATGCCTTATATTGAACTATAATTAGACATTAGCTCTTTCTAAGAGAATTTTCTCAAACTAGAAAATTAAGAAAAATATTGAAAAACATCTTGAATAAAATTTGTAGAGGTAACATTTCTGAATAATACAGTTTTTTTCAGATTTGTGATTATTGAAAAATTAAGGGAGTTATGAATTTTCAAAGATAAGCGCGTGCGCGTAAAGTATATAAAATGTACCTCTTACAAAAACGCAATTTTCTTTAAAATCGAATTTATTCTCAGTTCCAAACCTAAAAGATTTCTGATCCAACTCAGGTACGGCTGATCATTTATATCTTTACACCCCCCCTTAACTTTGTTATTTTTGGAAATACAAAAACAGTGTAAAGACAGAGGTTTTAGTTATTTTTACGTAGATTTTAAATATGATATCAGAGAAACAATTCAGTAAGGCCAAAAAAAGTTATAATACAAACTTGTGCTTTTTGTTTGATAACATGCTGTATGTATTTGCGGAATACGGAAGAGCATGAAAATAGCTTCTCAAAAATATATAACACTGTTTTATCTTTTGCGGTTTTTGAACTATTTACATACATACAGCGTGTTACTATAAAAAAAATACAAGTTTGTATTATAAGTGTTTTTAGCAATTGTTTTCTGATATCGTATTTAAAATCTACGCAAAAATAACTAAAACTTCTGTCTTTACACTTTTTTCTTTTTCCAAAACTAACAAAGTTAAGGGGGGTGTAAAAATAAAAATGAACACCCTGTACCTCAGATGTAGCAGCACTATACTGCTGCACTGTAGTTTGATGTATGTGTGTATTATTTCCTACATTTTGTATGTAGCACCATGAGATGAGTATTTAAACGCTTCTTAACAGTAAAATATACACCAACGGTCTTCCATTTTTTAAACACGCAGGTCCGATTAATATTAGATGTAAAAAATTTGAAGGAATTTCCAGAAACCTAAACAAATAATCAGAAAGAAATCCAAAACTAGAACACTCTATCAAATAATATTAACCAAGAAATAGATATTATTAATATTAGATGTAAAAAGAATAAAAGGCATCTCTAGGGAAAAAAATTAATAAGAATGGAAACTAAATAACACTAGATCAAATTTCAACCAAGAAGTTTCCCCTAAAAAGAAAAATTTTGTTAATTATTATTTTACTAACACTATATTATAATAATATAATAATATAGAGTATGTCGCCGTTTTACAAGAGGGAAAATTTAATTATTTTTGGTATTACGAAACATTTGATTCTTAAAACACAGAGTCAAGTATTAGTGGAGTAAATAGAAGTTTTCACTTCGGAAAAATTCCGGGAAGCGGCCATTTGACGGTCAATTTTGTTTCTTTTAATATAAATCCCTATTTTTTTACAGATTCATATTTAGCGCTAAAAAATAAACAGCTTTTGTTACTACCATTTTTCTAATTCAACTCATTGTTTGTGAGTAATTAAGCAATGAAAATAGAGGTTTACATTAAAAAAAAACGAAGTTGACCTTCACCATATTTAAAAAACTTATAGCCATTAGATCCCGCTTTGAAATGATGGAACTCATGTCTGAAACACTTTTTTCTAATTTGCGATTGTCAACTTAAACGCCCCATCCAGTATAAACTTACACTTTTTACGAAATATTGAAACTAATAAGTATTTTTCGGTAAATCGACTCGATATTAATGTTTCTAAAATTTTTATCCTGTTTAAAATATCGAAAACATATTCAAAATATTCACGTGGTACAGGGCCATGAGTCAAATTATAATGCCTGAATAACAGAAAGAGATAGCATCATCTTCCCCGCACGCTCTGGGTCTGGGTCTAATTTAAAAATTAATTTATATCGTTCAATATAATTTGAATATGTATTGTGTTTAATAAAAATCTTTTATTTTGTGTAAACCATTTTTACTTTTTGTATCGAGATACGTATATTATTTTTTTGAGACCAATACCATATTGAATAAGTTTATCTGAGCGCAATTTGTTTAAAATTTATCTAGTTACGTAATTATTAATATATAGATATATATTCTAGGTTTTTTCTTGACCGTTGATATTAATACAAGTATTATTTTTCTTGGGTATATCGGTCATATATATAAACAAATTTATTTATTATTTTTTTTCTAACGTTTCGGTTTATTTATAACCATCATCAGAGAATTATTATTTTGTGTTTGCTTGATCTTAATTTAAACTACATTTTTTAATGTGATGTATTGAGTGTCTTAAAGTGCCTTTAAGACACTCAATACATCACATTAAAAAATGTAGTTTAAATTAAGATCAAGCAAACACAAAATAATAATTCTCTGATGATGGTTATAAATAAACCGAAACGTTAGAAAAAAAATAAATAAATAAATTTGTTTATATACAGTAAATTCACTTTTGAACCAAAGCAGTTTGTGAGTGAATAGGAGATAGCAGTAAAGCGAGAGCACTACACATGCGTGACTGCATGTCGATCTCAGAATGTTAGCGCTCTCGCTTTATTCTCTCCTATTCACTCACAAAGTGCTTTGGTTGAAAAGTGAATTTACTGTATATGACCGATATACCCAAGAAAAATAATACTTGTAGTAATTATTAATGAAATTTTTATCGAAAAGTAGGCCATATTGGATCAGCCATTTTGACTAAACTTTTTTTGACATCATAATCTGTTTTAGCGACCTCGAAAACCCCTAATATGTCAATTAGAATTAAATTGCCTTAAACTTACTCAACTTATAATAATTTTGATTAAAAAGAAAAGTTTTTTTGTTTAAATAATTAATAAACAATTTCCTCACAATTATATGTTTATAACTTTTTATTTTAAGCTATGTAAAAGTGATATCAAAAGGTTTTAGGAAAATCGAAGCTTCCCGTAATTATTCCGAAACAATGCATATTTTCAACCTCTATTGACTCCACTATATGCTGATTTTTAGCTTTATACAAAAATGTCAAAGAAATAAAAGATTCTGATTGTTTTAAAACTACCAAATACGTGATAAAAACGTCGACGGATATATATTTTTTTATTTTCACTTAAAAATGGTGATCCGACCATAGCTTAGTGGGAATATAAAAATTTTATACTTTTAATATTCAATTATTGTTAACATGATCAATAACTTGACATTTTGACGGTTCGGACACTGAAATTATAATAATTACCCTATATGGATCACCATTTTTAAGTGATAATTAAAAAAACTGTCCGTCGACGTTTCCATCACGGATTTCGTGGATTTAAAACAATTAAAATACTGTATTCCTTTGACATTTTTGCATAAAACTAAACATCAGGGTACTTTATTCTTGTATTATTTTCACATTATTGCTTGTTAATAACATAACATTTCATGTACAGGGTACATGAAATGTTATTTTTATCAGTGGCATTCTTATTTAACTGAAGGAAAACTTTTTATGAAGAAACAAATTTTTATTTTTTGAATATTTGCTGCGTACATAGTTAAGTGCTGACAAGTATATTTCTTAATATCAAAATTAAAGAAGTTTTCCCTCTTGTAAACTCAATCCGGGGACATACTGTATATTCAATGTAAAATATTAGTAGAACTAATAATCCAAATATAAATAAAACTATCTCGAATCAAATTCGGAAATTTGTCAACGTAAACACGAACACGTTAAGCAAACACTCTGACCTAGCCGTAAACTGCATAGGTATAAAGTAAAACTCGCGCGCTGTTTATCTTTAAAAATTCATGACTCCGTTAATTTTTGAACAATCACAAATCTGAAAAAACTGCATTATTTAGAATTGTTTTCTCTACAAATTTAATTTGAGACATTTTTCAAAATTATTTTTAATTTTCAAGCAAATTGAGGGAAATCGCTTAGGAAGAACTAATGTCTAAATATTTTTCAATATAAAATACGTTAACGGTTCGTTTTAAAAATGAATAAAAATGTCGTCATATGCTATGGTATTATGTGGTTATTTTCTTTCTCGAATTTTCAAAATTTATTGAAAAACAAGTGAGATAATAAATATTTTCTATTGCTATGCTTGATACCATTTTTACAATATGGCGGCTAACGCACAAGGTGGATTTAATATAATAAATAATAATATATAATAATATATAATAATAATAATAATATAATATAGAACATTTCCTGAAAAAACTGCATTATTTAGAATTGTTTTTTCTACAAATTTAATTTGAGACATTTTTCAAAATTATTTTTAATTTTCAAGCAAATTGAGGGAAATCGCTTAAGAAGAACTAATGTCTAAATATTTTTCAATATAAAATACGTTAACGGTTCGTTTTAAAAATGAATAAAAATGTCGTCATATGCTATGGTATTATGTGGTTATTTTCTTTCTCGAATTTTCAAAATTTATTGAAAAACAAGTGAGATAATAAATATTTTCTATTGCTATGCTTGATTACCATTTTTACAATATGGCGGCTAACGCACAAGGTGGATTTAATATAATAAATAATAATATATAATAATAATAATAATATAATATAGAACATTTCCTGAAAATTTCAGAAAATACGGAATTTTTTCTAGGTTCTTATGGGCTATGCTTATTTCGTTACCCGACTACAGTCAACATCGGTCAGTACGCTTCTGTTTAAGCAATTTTAGTTGAAATTGTTTAAAAAGGTGTTAACTAATGTTGTCTAAAAGTTATTTGTGGCATCGTTTACTTTTCTTTCTCTTCTTATTTGGTACTTATTACCATATTCTTGAATACTTTGAATTCCCGGATAACCTGAATTTTTTTTTAAAGTAACGTGAAAATATTGCGTAATTTCACGATTTATACATATAAAAAAGAATCTTAGCACTTAGGAAGAAAACAGTTGAGTTTTCGAAACGTCTGCGAAATATCATTATTTTATCTTTATTTTATTTATATTCTGCTACTGTAAACCAACATTTAACTGTTCCTTTGACGTAAAGTCAGAGGCGTAAGGCGTAAGTAAAGGTTATTTAAAAAAAAAGCCAGATATTTTCTAGATTATCAAGGACTTCAAAATATTCAAGAATGTGGTAATAAATTCCAAATAAGGAAAGAAAGAAACAGGTGTTAATTAATCAAGCTATAATATTATCTTTTAGGAATCAGGAACCAAACCAAATCTGGCCATTGCGTATGAAGATGCCTCAAAAAATGTAAACATTATATCGAATGTAGTCATTATTCCATCAGCTACAGTACCTAAAGAAGAAAAAAATGCAATTGAAAATGCAACAGAAATTAGAAAAAATTACGGCGAAGCTAGTATATTGTTTAACTTTGATAATGGAACAAATTCATCGCAGGTCGTTTCAGAGACAAGTCATGGTAGCTGCAATACTAGTAAAAAAGATCCCTACAATTTTCCTTCAGACACTGAAGACGAGGTAAATATATATTCTTATTCAGGAAATGCAATGGGTTTAATTATTTAAATAATAGTGGAAATACTTTTTAAAAACTTTTATTTTTTTTAGGATTCAGAACCCAAACCGGATATTTTCATTCCAGTGTTTTTACCCACAGTTCTTCGGGAAATTTCGGCTTATCAAATAAAAGGAGAGGCTACAATCGAAACTGATCAACAGGAACAATCAAAAGAATTTGCCGAAACTAGGTCACCGGAGATAATTATTGCAGGAACAAGTTATGAAAGCAGCAATGATGATAGTATTAATGACCCTAACTATTTTCCTTCGGAAACCGAAGACGAGGTAAATATGTGCTTATTCAAAAAAAGCAATATTTTTGAAAAATATTTATTTTTTTAGGATTCTGAAACTAAATCGGATATAAGTAATGATAATAGGAGCAGCAATCCTAACTATTTTCCTTTGGAGGCGGAAGACAAGGTAAATAAGATATTTTTGATGAAGGAGTGGGATTAAGTAATTTATTGCTAATAGTGCGGCAGCATAGGATATTTCAACATATTGTGCACTTTTTGATAAAAGCACCAAATATGGCACAGAGGTAGACCGATGTAATATGAACAATTTTGGATGTGGAGCCATCGGCCAACTGCCCCCTGGCGGCCATTTTCCAAAGTTGCTGCCAGTGGACACATGAAAGACAACAGAAGTTAGATTTGCTGCTGAAGGTATTAGTGAATGTTTATTGAATGTTTTGAATGAGAGATAGTTTGTAGGTTATATACAGGGTGAGTCAATAGTGCGTATTTCTTCTATATCTCCTGTCTCCTTAGAGATAGAGACATGGTTCAAAATTTTAATTAAATTGTGAGAAAAAGTACATTTTTTTTTAATTATTATCAATTATACAGGGCGATCCGTTAAAGTGGTAGATGAAAGAATATACAGTGTGTCTCACTTTTCACCACAACGCCCCAATATCTAGGCCATTTGTTGATCGATTTAGATCAAATTTGGTATACTTCTTTTCTTTCAGATTGTGTTTAAAAAGTTATTAATAAAAAATTTTTTCAAAATTAAATACGCCTACTATGATCAAAAGAAATTGGCAAAAATTAGGAATTTATATTAGCGATTGAGATAGGGATTCTTGTTCAGCATGACCTAAAACGCCTGTATACCAAATTTCGTTAAAAAATATTCATTCCTTCACAAAAAAAAAGTAATAAAAACCTAAGATTTCAATAATAATCACCCTACTATTCCAGTTATTTATTGTCGGATATTTACATAACTTGGTAGTTGGGTGATATAATGACGCTAATTAAGCATTAGGACACTTTTTTTAGAAAATATCAAATAACTCAACTTTTATTAATAAATAACTGGAATAGTAGGGTGATTATTTTTGAAATCTTAGATTTTTATTACTTTTTTTTTGTGTATACAGGCGTTTTAGGTCATGCTGAACAAGAATCTGTAAAAACAAGAATCTGTAAAAACAAAAACCCTATCTCAATCGCTAATATAAATTCATAATTTTTGCCAATATCTTTTGATCATAGTAGGCGTATTTAATTTTGAAAACATTTTTTATTAATAACTTTTAAACACAATCTGAAAGAAAAGAAGTATACCAAATTTGATCTAAATCGATCAACAAATGGCCTAGATATTGGGGTGTAGTGGTGAAAAGTGAGACACACTGTATATTTTTTAAATGGAATGACCCATTTTTTTTATTATATTTGAATACCACTATGATGGCCTATTCAGCTCTAAAATATTTTTAAAATTTGTTGGATGGTTAATGAAATAAAAAATATTTTTATGGAAAACTGACGTTTGTAGGTATCAATTTGAAAATTGATTTTGGACTTATTTTTGGAGAGTAATTTTTTTCTTTGACATGGTGGTAGTGTATGCCATACTTTAACTATTAGCTGATGTAGAAAAATTGTGTAATATTTCCTTTGAAATTATTTCATAGAAACAAAGACATTTAACGTCATTTAATTTTAGATATTTTCAATATTGTTGCAAACCTCCTAGTTTTCACTAAAAAATGAATTTTACGAAGCAGGAATTAATTGGTATGATGTATACCCTTGGTGAAAGTGACAGAAATTGTTTTTTGGCCACCAGAATTTACGCTCAAAAGTATCCTCACAGAACCCATCCACAAGAAGCATCTTCCAAAAGTTAAAAAAACGGATTTGAAGAAACAGGTGAGATATCCTATAAAAAAGTCGTTATCTTCATTTGTAGTACTTTTTCTACGATGGACTTTTTTATAAGAAATGTCACCTATTTCTTCAAATCTGTTTTTAAACTTTTGGAAGATGCTTCTTGTGGATGGGTTCTGTGAGAATACTTTTGAGCGTAAGTTCTGGAGGCCAAAAAACAATTTCTGTCATTAATTCATGTTTCGTAAAATTCATTTTTTAGTGAAAACTAAAGAAAATTGAAAGTAACTGAAATTAAATGTCTTCGTTTCTATGAAATAATTTCAAAGGTAGGTACGTTGACTTTTCTGAATAAAACATACCTATTTACACCTAAACAACTACATCTAGAAAATTATTCATTTTAGGTATAGGACATATCATATCAAAATTGCAGAGAAATTAAAATTACACAATTTTTTACAAAAATATATAGGCGTTCCATTTGAAAGAGTAGAATTTTGGTAGTTTGAATATTTATAAGTTAGCAGTGCGCTTATGAACACCTTGTATGAAAGAAATATTTTTTACATCAGCTAATAGTTAATGGCATACACTACTACCATGTCAAAGAAAAAAAATTACTCTCCAAAAATAAGTCCAAAACCAATTTTCAAAATGATACCTGCAAACATCAACTTTCCGTAAAAATATTTTTTATTTCATTAACCATCCAACAAATTTTAAAAATATTTTACCGCTGAATAGGCCATCATAGTGGTATTCAAACATAATAAAAAAATTGGCTAATTCCATTTTAAAAAATATATGTATATTCTCTCATCTACCACTTTACGGATCGCCCTGTATAATTGATAATAATTTAAAAAAATGTACTTTTTCTCACAATTTAATTAAAATTTTGAACCATGCCTCTATCTCTAACGAGACAGGGGATACAAAAGAAATACGCACTATTGACTCACCCTGTACAGGGTGTCCCAAATTGCTTGATTTTGGCTGGTTTTCCTATTTCTAGACCAGGTAGAGAAAAACTGACATATGAGTCTAGAGGTCGATATTTGTAAAACGCCGATTGGTGAAAACCACATTTCGATATCTCTAGCCGTTTCCAAGATATCGGCAAAAATTGACATTTTACAGATTCCGAAAAACTGTCAACTTTTTTATTTGTGGATATTTTTCAAACAGTAAAAACTTTCTACAGGCACTTTTTGACGTAGAATAAGGTGCATTTGTCAAAAAAAATATATCGCTTTTCGATTGTTTGATATCAAAGCTAACTTTGTGGAAACCATAGTTGGATTTGACTTTAGAAAATAGGAAAAAAATATAAGCTTTCTAAAAATATATATGCCAAGATATGTCTAGTCATCCTTGCTGCCAATATAACACATTTCTCTTTAAAAATTACATTTTTTAACATTAAAAAAAGTTTTTCGGAATCTGTAAAATGTCAATTTTTGCCGATATCTCGGAAACGGCTAGAGATATCGAAATGTGGTTTTCACCAATCGACGTTTCACAAAAATCGAGCTCTAGACTCATATGTCAGTTTTTCTCTACCTGGTCTGGAAATAGGAAAACCAGCCAAAATCAAGCAATTTGGGACACCCTGTATATAACTTACGAACTATCTCTCATTCAAAACATTCAATAAACATTCACTAAAACCTTCAGCAGCAAATTTTATCTAACTTCTGTTGTCTTTCGGGTGTCCACTGGCAGCCATTTTGGAAAATGGCCGCCACGACCGCCAGGGGGCAGTTGGCCGATGGCTCCACATCCAAAATTGTTCATATTACATCGGTCTACCTCTGTGCCAAATTTGGTGCTTTTATCAAAAAGTGCACAATAGGTTAGCTAATCCGCTGTACTATAATTAGAATAATACTTCAAAATGTTCTTTTTCAGCATTCAGAACCGAAATCAAATATTGACGTTCCCATAATTTCGCAAAATTTTGATACTCAAATGGAAGTTGCGGTTGATCAACAGAATAATTTAGAAAAACTAGTTGAAAGCGAGGTGAGATTTTTGAAATTAAAATGTGTTTCGTTTTAAGTTTAAAGTCCGATTCATCTTCAGTCTTCGTTATAAATTTCACTTTTTTAAATATTATTTTTTATTCATGACTATAAAGCTTTTGGTCTTGTTTTATTTAACTACTTAAATAAAAAACTCCGTGACCGATTTTTTTCAAAACCATTGATGTAACATATTGTTTTATGTTACTCGATATAACGGCAACAGAATACTATTTTTTTTTCAAATTTATTTTTATTACAGGTGCACGTTGAACAGATAAAAAGAAAAAATTATAAAGATAAGAAGGATTTCTGTTTATTTTGCGATAAAGATGTATTCCACTTTGCTAGGCATTTATTTACTTGGCATTCAGCTGAACTTGATACCCAACGAATTTTGTCATTCCCTTCAAATTCACGGCAAAGAAGAGAAGCTTTATCTTTTTTAAGAAAGCAAGGAAACTTTGTTCAAAACAGAACCAACACCCAACTCCGACCAGTCAAAAGAGTTCCTAGTACTAGTACTAGCGGAAAATCGACGGACGATTATCTTCCTTGTGCACATTGCCTTGGATTTTATAAAAAACGGTTTCTGTTTAGGCATACAAAGCGTTGCCCTAAAAATTCCGATTCAGGCAAAAATAAGCGACAAACCTCACAAAGTGATGGTCATACCACACTGTTGTTGGGTAGTTTAATAAAGCACGATACGCTACTGAAAAAAGTACTGTGGCCGCGGATGAGAGCTGATGAAATTAACATGATTGTTAAAAAAGATTTCCTTATATGCAACTATGGGTACTCTTACTTAAAAGGTCGGAGGAGCAAGGGAAATTTAGACGTAGTAAGGCAAGATATGAGACGGTTAGCGAAGCTGCTGCGATTGGCCCGAATGAAAAATGAATCAATTAAGGACCTAATTGATTTACTCCGTCCACGTCATTTCAAGCTCATCATTGATCAAGTTAATGAAATAGCTTGTTATAATCATGAGACAGATACATATCATTCTCCAACTTTGGCCATGAACTTTGGAACACTTTTAAAAAAATGCTGTGACCTAGCTTTTATTCATCTGGTACAAATTCCGAATACCAACGAACAAAGAAAAGAAGCAAATATTTTGAAAACCCTTATAGAATCACAGTGGTCTAACGAAATATCGGCACAAGCTGCATCGAATTTAAATGAGAAGACATGGAATAAAAATGAACTGGTACCCCTTACTGCAGATTTGAAAAAATTAAATGACTTTTTAGAAAAAATGGCCCAAGAAAGTTATGATAAGTTGCAAGAAAACATAAACGACCAATCAGCGTACAACAGCTTAAAAGAAGTACTTTATTGTCAAATAATTCTGTTGAACAGGAGGAGACCGGCGGAAGTTGCACAAGTCAAAATTCAAACGTACAACTCTATTGATTTAGATGTAAATAAACAGGGGGAATTTCAAAGCTGCCTAACAGAAACTGAAAAAATACTTTTAAAATCATACAGTCGTTTTGTAATTAGAGGCAAAAGAGGCCGAGGTGTACCTGTCTTGCTCTCCCCTGATATGAGGAAGAATTTTGATTTTTTAATTGGAATTCGAGACAAGTTTACTACAAATAACGATTATGTTTTTCACACTGCTGGGACAAATTTTCTTGATGGCACGAAGACTTTACAGAAATACGTAAAAAAATGTGGTATACAAAACGTTCAAAGTATTACTGCAACAAATTTAAGGAAACACCTTGCCACTGTAACACAGTTACTTAATTTTTCAAAAAAAGATTTAGAACAGTTATCTAATTTTATGGGGCACACTTTGAATACTCATTGTAATTTTTATAGATTGCCGGATAGCTTGTACCAAACGGCAAAAGTATCCAAACTTCTACTTCTAATGTCGCATGGGGGAGCAGAGCAATTTAAGGGGATGCACCTTGATGACATTAATATCGACTTAGATTTGATAAACGACAAAACGACGATGGAACAGCTTGCCCAAGAGTATGATGAATCTGAGAGCCAAAATCCGACGGAAAATGAGCCAGTTCAAATTGAAGAGAACCGTTTAAATAAAGAACATAAAATAAATAAAAGGGTTGTACAAAAACAAAAAATCTCTTGGAGTAGCAATGAGAAAAAGATCATTGCATCGTATTTTGCAGAGAACATTAAAAACAAACGGGCTCCTAAGAGGCATGAAGTTGATAAACTTGTCGAGACTTATCCCGATATTTTTGGAGGTAAACCATGGACGTCAATTAAGGCTGTTGTATACAACATTTATACTGGAAAATTAAAAATTGTGCGTTAATTTCTTGTATGCCTTAATATTTTTGTATTTAAATATTCTCTTCACTTCTCTATCACTTAAATTTTGTGTTTGCTATCTTATGTTATTACTATTTTCTATTTTAGTGGAATAAGTATTGTTTTTTGTAATTTTAGCAAAGTAAGTAGGTCGCTGTCACATATTCCATATACAGTATGTCCACAGTTAGAGTGTATAAGATGGTAAACTTTTATTTCTCATTTTACGTGGAAAACTGATTCTTCATATAAAGTTTTGATTTTGTTAAAAAATATGATTGCCATGGAGTAAGTTAACATATCATGTAGGTACAGGGTGTTCAGAAAATAAAAAATCTGAAAATTATTTAAGAGTAAACTATGTTCAATTATAACGGTATGAAAAGTTGCTTAGAATTAAAATTTGTCAGAATTCCAATTTGTGGATAAATATGCCTAATTCGACTTTTTAAAAAATTTTACGGAAGTATCAAGTGGCATAAAAATTAAAAACTGTATAACTGAGGAGTTGGCTTGTGGTTGACAGTGACATTTATTTATCCTCGATTTGTCATTTTACTGACCATCATTTTCTACTTCATTATTAATACTAATATATAATAACTATTGTGAAAAGTCGAATTAGGCAGATTTATCCACAAATTGGAATTTGGAATTTTCATATCGTTAAAATTAAAAGTGGTTTACTCTTACATTATTTTCAGATTTTTTTATTACTGAACCGTGTACATGATATATTAACTTACATGGCAATCATAATTTTAACAAAAGCAAAACTATTTATGAAGAATAAGTTTTCCGTGTAAAATGAGAAATAAAAAAGTTTACCCTTTTATCCCTTCTAACTGTGGGGACAGATAATAAATATTAAATTTTTAATGCACATTTTTTTTCTTATCTTTTATATTCAGTAATTTAATAGATTTCTCCCTTGTTTACTAGATTTCTCAATTATTGTGGTATATATAAGATTATTGTCCTCGTTGAATAAATTTCATTGTTTATTGTTATTATTGACTATTTGTCTTCATAAATTTGTAGGTCAATAAAGCTTAAATCTATATATACATAAATATTTATTCTACCTGATATCCTCTAAAATCAACCCAATAAGAATACGTATTAATTTAGTTCATTAACTAATATTAACTATACCTACTTTCAATTTTTAATATTTCAAACACAGTAAAATTTAACATTACTAATAATAAATATTAATTTATTTTTTTAAGAAAAGCAAGCATTTTTAACAAAAAGTCATTGCAAGAGAAAAGAATACACAAAACTAGAGATTGTGGTTTTAAATATTGTGATAAAAAATTTTATAATAAAATTCCAAGGTGGGTAGTGTACAATAAAAATTGCCAAAGGTGAAGTATAAACAGTTAATAAAACAGTTTTTAAATTTTAATATTAAGAGTTAATATAATATTAAGAATTCTAAATTAATGGATAATGTAAGTTAAATATACAGTGTGATCCATTTGAAATAGGAGCACCTCTGGAAGATCCATGTTTTTCAACCGATTCGCATTTTTTTTTATACATAGAGCATTCTACTTCGGCACAAATTTTCATAAATTAATTTTCATTTTTAAGGCATTCTCTGATTATTTTTCGATGTCGAAAATCTTCACCACTGGATTATCAAAATTTCATTGAAATATTATTTAATAATAAAAAAGTTATAAGAAAATGAATTTTCAAAAACGTACAACGAATTAGTCCGAAAAATGACTCCCAATAACGTATGGTTACCATGACAACCAAAAATTTTCAAATAATTGTTAATTCTAAAAGCCACTAAATAAGAGAGAAAAACAATTCATTTATTTAAGTACCATAAAACATTTTTAAAAACCAAACAAAATGAAACGAAACAGTAAACTAAACAATTTAACGAATTAAGTAACTCAGGTACAGGGTTTTCCCTTATAATTAGCCACCCCCCCTACAGAATTTATTTGATGGAATACAGAAAAATTTTATATACAAAACTTGCAGTATTTTTTCTAAATTTTAATAATCTGTCACTAAAACAAACAAGTGACAATCGCAAAATAGCAAAACTCTATAAACTTAGGGGTTTTGATGGAACACCCTATATATTATATTTTCGAAATCCTTATAATTTCCTGACTACAAAAATTGTACTACAGTGCCAAAAAGTCTGCACCATATGGGAAATTATTTTGTTGTTGACTTTCAGAAAAATTTTATACTTGATAAAAGTTTGTGCATGGTCTCAAACGAGTAAGTGTCTACTAAAGTTTGTGTTAGTCCGGACGCTTAGGTCGGAAAATCAAATTATTTAAATTTTCAAGAATAAACTACTCTTAATTTTAAAGATATCGAAAAATGTTATTTGAAAAAGTTGTTTATAATGCAAAGTTACATCTAAATGTTAAATTTAGTTGCTTAATTCGAAAAATGAAATTTTCCACCGTTTTAACGCATAAATTATGAACTATATTTTTAAACATTTTTCTTTTCCCAGAAATACTGTCAAAATAATAATTTTAACTTAAGCCATGTATTACAGTACACTTTGATGAACTCTTAGCCATACTTTTTTGGCCAAATAAATATTTTGTAAAAAAAATGCTGCATTTCTTGGTGCAAAGTTGTTCTAGTTTGTTCCAGTATTGATTTTTTTGAACAGAACTTTTCGAAAAAACTTCATTCAACTCTCAAAAATCAAAAACATTTCCCTAAAATAAATACAGGTCAAAGAAATTTCCATATACCAAAAAAATGGCAAATTCTGCAAATAAATATTTTTTAATTAATACACTGATAAATATTTTTGATTTTTTAACATTGTCACAGTTGAATAAAGTTTTTCGAAAAGATCTGTCCAAAAATTTTCAAAAATCTCAATACTGGAACAAACTAGAACAACTTTGCACCAAGAAATGCAGCATTTTTACAAAAATGTATTTGGCCAAAAAAGTTTGGCTAAGAGTTCATCAAAGTAGACTGTAATACATACCGGTCATAGAACTGTATCGGCCAACTAGTATAACACAGAAATCACCGGGAGGACATGATTGTAAAAAACTGGGATTTTAAAATAATTTCCTTTTTATGTGTAGGTACAGGGTGATTCTTTTGTCAGGTGAAATGCGTTTTTCTCGTAAACGGCTAAAGGAAACTATTTTCTGTAAAAAGTATTATATTCTTACCGACTGTTACTAACAACTAGGATATAAATATAACATAAATGTGCAGGGCGCTAGGCGTCGCGACGCTACAAATTTTTTTTCCAGCAACATACCACTTTTATTACACCATTGAAAGGGTCTTTTGATTTCGAGTTTTTTTTCTATATTCTATTTTTCTCGATATTTATTCGTTAAAAAGTTACGATATAATATTTGCTCCCTGAAACGGGTTTTTCGCTCTCTTTAAGAGGCTGTAGCTCCCTTAGGAAGCATATTTGGACATATGTTTGTATGAACTTTTATTCTTATTTTTACATGTAGAATTAGCTCCAGAACTTCTGGACAATAATTTAGAAACACCCTGTATGGGTGATATACCTATTATTATGGATGATATATCCATGTTATTAAATTGCTATCAAGAAATTCTGGAGCTAATTCTACATGCGAAAATAAGAATAAAAGTTCATACAAACATATGTCCAAATGTGCTTCCTAAGGGAGCTATAGCCCATTAAAGAGAGCGAAAAACCCGTTTCAGGGGGCAAATATTACGTCATAACTTTTTAACGAATAAATATCGAGAAAAAACACTCGAAATCAAAAGACCCTTCCAATGGTGTAATAAAAGTGGTATGTTGCTGGAAAAAAAAATTTTGTAACGTCGCGACGCCTAGCGCCCAGCACATTTGTGTTATATTTCTATCCTAGTTTTTAGTAACAGTCGGTAAGAATATAATACTTTTTACAAAAAATAGTTTCCATTAACCGTTTACGATAAAAACGCATTTCCCCTGATAAAAGAATCACCCTGTACTCTTATGTCGTGAAAAAAGAAATATAAACGTTTTTGTAATTCATTCTTCTTAGAAACAATGTTTCAAAAAATGACTCAGCGGTCGAAAGTGCAATAAAAGTTGTGACAAACATGGTCAAAAATGGGGTGAATTACTCAAATCTCTTAAATGAAGAATTACCATCCATAATAACTTCATGACTCATGAGTGCAAATACGTTAATATTATGAATACAGTGTTGCTAAATTTAATGGTTCAGCTTTATACGAAATATAATTGAACTTGTATACAGAATTCAAAGCAGCGCCACACAGACATGCGGGCAAAGCTCGAACCCAAAAACATATCTTTCTATCAAACCTGAACCATTGTATGATAAACAATACTGTTTTCCCGCGCTTTTTTCCCTCGCATTTTTTTCATCAAAGTAAATGGCATATAAAATAGTTAGTCCTAACTTTCCAAAGAAATGTACAATCTATAAATAAATCAACTCGATAATTTTTTATTAGGCAAAACGAACCTGAACCACATATATGGTTCAGGTCGGTCAGGGTGGTTCAGGATTGTGCATAAAAATTTGTATTTCTGGCTCAGGTTAGTACTATTACTGAGTATATACGTATCCAGTTACACAAGCGAGGCCCGATATACTCAACAGGCCACCCGAGGCCCACCTAAAGGGATGATTTTGATACTATATATATTGATGTTTTGCAATGTCCTAATAACATTTAACAATAATCCCTCTTGAGGGGTTAAATTTTTCCAAAATTAAAACATACATGTTTACAACGTATATCCGAGTCCCTTTATAATATTTATGTAACAAGCGAGGCCCACTGTTTATAAATGGCATTTTCAGTATACATACGAGTCCCTGCAACGTTGTCAAGATATGCTCCTAATTTTCTCCCACAAAATACATTACCACGTGCATTTTTGAGGTTCCTGCTAACTTATCTACGTATTATTTCTGTTAAGACTTTAAGCATTGATTAAGGAATGAATAAGATACGCGACTCCAATGTAAAGTGCGAGGCTAATTTTGGCAGCGAGAATCCCGGTAAGTTGCGAGCATTCCTGTGATTCACGTAGTATGCTTTTGATAAACCTGTGTCGTGTCTGGTTTTACATAATTTATAATCTAGTGAAAACAAAAATTGAATGTTCAGATTGATTTTAGTTTAAAATTATGTGACGGTTAAAAGTCAAACAAACGTTGAGGAATAGCTGGCAGAGAGGACATAATACGTTAATAATTTTAAACTAAAATTAATCTGGACATTAAATTTTTATTACCACTAGATTATTAATGATATAAAACCAGACACGACACAGGTTTGTCAAAAGCATACTACGCAAATCACAGAGTTATAGCCCCCAGTATGTATTAATTTTTATATAGGTATAATAATTTATTTCTTGTTTTTGTAATTTGATCAAATTTTACAGAAGTATGTTTTTTTGTGTTACGAACACGAATATAGGTTTATTTTTTGCGATAAATGTACAGGGCGTTCAGAGCGCCCTTGCCACTACATTGTTTACGTCACATTTTTTTAAAGAATGGATATTTTTGGAAAGTGATCAGTTATTTTAAAACAGCATTCGATTTGCTTTGAGAAAGGTATTCTTGTTGCATGTCGCTGAAATGCACCGTTTTAAAGAAAATAACGTTTAATGTTATTGCTTCAAATATTGTTGTTTACAATTTCTCAATTTAAGACTTTTAATCTAGTAGTTCTTTTTGTTATTAGATTTATTTCTAAATGGTTATTTTTGGGTATTTTTAAATGCTCACATGTTGTCATATTCCTCTTTATTTAGTTTCAGTTTGTAAGTCTTCAGTTGTTATTATAACCATATTACTAACTTATAATTAATTGTGTAATAAGTTATTGTAATTTATGCATTATTTTAGAAAATAAAAAATATTACGTACTTATTTTAAACGTTATTTCCTCTAAAGCAGTGCATGCAACAAAAGTATTCTTAAAGCAAATCAAATGCTGTTTTAAAATTACTGATCATTTTTCAAAAATATCCAACCTTTAAAAAAATGTGACGTAAACAATGTAGTGGTAAGGGCGCTCTGAACGCCCTGTACATTTATCTCAAAAAACAAGCCTATATTCGTGTTTGTACCACAGAAAAACATACTTCTCCACAAATTTTTAATCAAACTACCCAAACAATAAATAAATAATTATAAAAAGATGAAATGTGGAAGAAACAGAAAACACAGACAACCTAAGAAGAAAAAAACTAAAACAAGACCCAGATTCGGATTCGGAAAACCATCGAAATTTTCGAAAATTTCAAGCATTTTTTTACTCTGAAAGGAAAAATGATAGACTCTTGAAACTTTGGTGGAATATGTGTCTCATTACCCTCAACTTACGAAAAAAATTTCGTTTTAAAATGTTTATTACTTTTCGAGAAATTCTATTTGTTTATTAAAAACGTCCCAAATGTTTAATGAAAAATTGACCTATTAACGTTATCAAAAATAATTCAACCACAGCTCATTTTTTTCGTGAAGACGTCAATTTTACGAATCTGTTATGGGCGTATCGATTTTCAATAATTTTGACCGTCAAAATGGCGTTAACAACATTGCTACTTTTCGGAGCAGCGTTTTTTGCAAATAACTTTACAACAAATGAACGTATCTGCACAAATCTTTCATATTTGAGTTGCTGGTATTTTTCTACAAATTTATAAAAAAAAATTGTTGCTCTGGGACATGTAGGAGCCGAGATAATTTTTTAAATTGTTTAATGCGCCAAACGTTTATTTATTAATATTTATGGCCAAAATTGAAACTGGTTGTTAATAAGATCTTGAATTTTGTGAATTCATCAAGTCCTATTGAAAACGGGCCCTTTTTGAGGTCAAAATATAATTTTTAATAATTACTAATTTTAGAGCCTCTTCAATTTGTTTGGCTCAAGGGACAGGTGAATTTTTTATCAAACGAGTTTCAAATTGGGGTAGCGAGAAAAATTCGTCATATCTCCGTTATTTTCCGGCCAATTTCGACGTTTTTTTTTTTAATTTGGGGTAGCTCACGAAAATAATAACAATGGGCACATTTGCAATATCCAAATAATAAACATATAATTGTTATAAACAATTTTTTTTTTTAAATTTTTTCTTTTTTGGGCTTATGCAACTTATAATGTGCTAATGTATTAAATATAAATTTATAAAGATTATATAATGGTAACAATGCTGTAACATCGTATATTGTTTGATGGAGAAATAGTTTGTGCATACATTGTTACCATTATATAATCTTTATAAATTTATATTTAATACATTAGCACATTATAAGTTGCATAAGCCCAAAAAAAAAAAATTAAAAAAAAAAGAAAAAAAAATTGTTTATAACAATTATATGTTTATTATTTGGATATTGCAAATATGCCCATTGTTATTATTTTCGTGAGCTACCCCAAATTAAAAAAAAAAAACGTCAAAATTGGCCGGAAAATAACGGAGATATGACGAATTTTTCTCGCTACCCCAATTTGAAACTCGTTTGATCAAAAATTCACCTGTCCCTTGAGCCAAACAAATTGAAGACGCTCTAAAATCACTAATTATTAAAAATTATATTTTGACTTCAAAAAGGGCCCGTTTTCAATAGGACTTGATGAATTCACAAAATTCAAGATCTTATTAACAACCAGTTTCAATTTTGGCCATAAATATTAATAAATAAACGTTTGGCGCATTAAACAATTTAAAAAATTATCTCGGCTTCTACATGTCCCAGAGCAACAATTTTTTTTTATAAATTTGTAGAAAAATACCAGCAACTCAAATATGAAAGATTTGTGCAGATACGTTCATTTGTTGTAAAGTTATTTGCAAAAAACGCTGTTCCGAAAAGTAGCAATGTTGTTAACGCCATTTTGACGGTCAAAATTATTGAAAATCGATACGCCCATAACAGATTCGTAAAATTGACGTCTTGACGAAAAAAATGAGCTGTGGTTGAATTATTTTTGATTACGTTAATAGGTCAATTTTTCATTAAACATTTGGGACGTTTTTAATAAACAAATAGAATTTCTCGAAAAGTAATAAACATTTTGAAACGATTTTTTTTTTTTAAGTTGAGGGTAATGAGACACATATTCCACCAAAGTTTCAAGAGTCTAGCATTTTTCCTTTCAGAGTAAAAAATGCTTGAAATTTTCGAAAATTTCGATGGTTTTCGGCAATTATTTAAATAAATAATCAATGAAATGAAATCAACCGGAGCTTAAATTAACCGGTTTGGAATTACCTAGTAAACAGAAACATTCAAAAAAATTAATCTACTGCAGTCTTACTGCAATTTTTAAAAAACTCCAAATTTCATGATTTTTTCACATAAAACTGACTTTTAAACAATGTTCTGTTTATTTGATTTGGGAGGAATCGCAGAGGTATATTCCTTATAACTAAATACACCTGTTTTTACCTACGGCTATCTGAAACGAATTAGTTACAGATTCCCGTTCACATCGTCTAATTCTACAGGCCTAATGGTATATTATTGTGGTTATAAAAGCATATGCCATTCATATATCTAACTTCCGGTTTAGCCTTTTGCCTATTTAATGACACTAAGTTTATTCAAACCCATAACAAAAAAAACTGCATCCAAAAAACAAGAAATTTTAATTTTTTTCCCCACTTGGAATATCTCCTTTAATAGCAAAGGTAAAAAATGCACCAAAAAAGCACATGTTAAGAAAAGATTAACCTACAATTAAGTTTGAACTGGAGTTCAATTTTACTGCTGGCAATTCCCACAGGGTGTTTTGAATTTTTGGGAAAAACAGCTTTATTGTTGCGCCCTATATTTAATGAATAAATAATTTTTACTCTACTAAGTCGGCAAGGCTATACATTCCAGAAGGGTTCATCTACAAAATAAAATAAGCATATTAAATTCAGGCAAACGGTTGAGAAGAAAATCAAAATCAAAATCATGGTAAAATTTAGGTGGAGCGTTAATTTTGGTCGTCAGTGTATATAACACATGTCCATTACCTTCAGTAGTTTTCTTTTTCTTATTTCGTTTCAAGCTATGTGTGAATTATAAGAAAGGTTTTAGAATTAGCTTATTATATTACTTTATCGCATTTCGTTTCTCGAAAATTACTAAATATTATGGATATGTGTTATATTCTTGAAGTTAGGAGATTGGCTACTTTTCAATTACTTCATAATACACAGGTTGTCTCCAAAATTTTGCTGGATGTTAGCTATTTCCAGGTAAACCGGAAGTTAGATGTATGAATGACATATGCCTTTATAACCACAATAATATACCATATCGAGTTCCGTAAAAATATATAGGGTGAAGAGAATTTGTAAAATCGTTTTTTTGACAATACCTCGCACATTACAAGCTCTATCGCTTATTCAACCTTAAAATCGAACTCCTCACAAAAAAATACGGGAGAATAAATTTAGGTTCTCCATTTTAGTCCAATAATAAAGGCAGGAAATCGAGTGAGCCTCTTATTTGGGACACATTGCACTACTGTGCAAACGATGCATTTTGGATTAATAGCGCCAATTTTGAAAATTTTTACTTTTTCTTGACCTTTTTCCGAAATAAACGATCCAATCGCTTTGGTCCTTATCCGCTGTACGGCAAATAATTTTTTCGGTCTTCGCATTCCAGTAAACCCTATCATAATTTTGGCAATTGAAGAATTTGGGCAAGTCATGCGGATTTTTCTTCAAAAATCTATTATTTATTCTGCAACTAACTTAGCATTTTGGAAATAATTTCTTTTATCCTATTTTTTAAACATCTTTTAAAATTTGCATAATTTTCATAAATATTTTAATATTTAATAAATAATCTAATAATGAAACATTTTAAAACATTAAGAAAACCCTAATGTCTTAACGAATTAACACTGTTGCCATGTTTATGGGCCTCGGATTTGATAATCGCCTTGGAATTTTAACGGATATGCGGGGGCCTCACTTTGTTAATAGCAATTATATACAGAACTATTGAAGCGACCCCTACTTAAAATTTGCATGAACTAAATACGGTATAAGACGTGATATTCAACATCACTTGTGAGTCCCATGAAAAAATTGACAGTTAGAGGAAGGGGGTGCAGGGGATGGGAAATAAATCTATATACACGCATTTTAAATGCGAGGCCCGATTTCGGGCCTCGTATGTGCAAAACGGGTCTCGTATAGTATGTTGTACATGCACATTTACGGGCCTCGCATGTGCTTAGTATAAAGATATATATATATATATATATATATATATATATATATATATATATATATATATATATATATATATAATGTTGTATCATATCTTTTACTGTTTTTTTATTTATTGCAAATTTCGTGAACAATATTATTTATACCAGCAGCATCTGCAATCTGCATGGTTATCAATCAGGGTAGCCATGAATGAAAAACAATTAATTTGACACTTATGCCTTACAGAATAATTGAATAAATTCAAAAAGCAAACTTTTCATCCATGGCTAACCTGATTGATACGCAAGCAGATGCTGGTGGTATAAATAATATTGTTCACGAAATTTGCAATAAATAAAAAACAGTAAAAGATAAGATACAACATATATATATTTTTGAAATCACAAAAAAACACAGATTTGAAAAATGTAAAAAAATATAGGGTGTTCCATTAAAAAAAATGTAAGTTAAGTTTGTCCCGCTTTTATGGAACACCCTGTATATTCTTTGCAGGGGTTTTAAATGAGTTCATTTGATTCACTACAACTTTTATTTGAAACATTTTTTCCTAACTCGAAAAATACAGAAAATATAAGCGTGGGCCTTTTCGTTGGATAACCCTGTACACATAGGTTTTCACTTACCCTGCCTTAAAGTTCTCATTCTGTTTAGAGTATAGAGCAGCTAAATGGCAACAAACTAATCTTTGTGGAATATTAAACAAGGATTTATATAGTTTCTCATATCCTCGCATATTTACACAAAGCAGTGCATTTATATGAATACATTTTATTATTCAATAATCTGTAACACACTTATTATTTATAATTTATAGACTTGGAAAATATTTTCCAATATCTGCGGAATTCAAAAAATGAGGAAAATGCAGTGGAATATGCAATTTCACGATCACTTTATTACTTTGTTGTTAGTAGTTATTCCACCCTTTGTATGAAAGCGTGTCCAGATTTCTCGATATATATAATAATACCAATGACAAATTATAGTTTACATTTGTCATTGATAATACATAATTAGTTCTGTAAATATGCACATTGTATGTTTAATGTAAACGATATTGTCGATATTAAAAGTTATGAATTGTATCAGTTATAACTTGATTTCCAGTAAAATTTTAATAAGGTTGTGTATGCCCTTCGTAATAAATTCTGCCTTATGTAGTTTAATAAAATTTACCTATTATAGGAATGTTTAACAAGGAATAAGGATGGTGATTGTTTAAATAATACCGAAAAGTATATTTTCCATTGCTTTTTTTCCTACATTTTATTTATCTTTATAAAATTGACCTAAATAGGGTAAACAAAATGTATTATTAATAGTTATTGTCTTAGTCCAGTCCAGAGCCTTGTAGTTGTATTTTATTTTTCTTGAGTTATTGGGAACCAGGTTTGGCAAGCCTCGCTGGCTATTTCGCACATCGCAGAAAGAGCTTTACTTGCACTATCATATTCTGAAAAAAAAAATAATGCCATTTTTAATAAAAACAAGAAACAATTAAGAATACACATCTGTCTATATATATATTATATATTTACTGCATTGCTCATTATCAATTGCTCATTACTATATAGTCATTACATACAAAATACAAGTACCCTATATAGCAAGTATTATTTTTGATTTGAAGTAAAATTAATTTTCCTTTTCTCGTCAAAACAAAATTTAAGAGCCAGATCAAACCAAAATTTTTTTATTTATTTTAACAACTGCTGAAAATGCTTAAATTTTGTTTCGACGCGAAAAGGAAAAAATTAGTCCACTTACATAATCATTTTAGGGCATGCATTTCAATATTAAAATGAATTTATCTCGAAAACGGTGCCTCCGATCGAAGTTACACAAGAGGACATTTCCTTTGTAAAAATCTCTAATAATTCATAATTTCAAGTCAAAACTCAAAAAAATTTACAAATAAAAAGTTGCGGTAATTTTTACCCTCCACCCCTACAGCTTGACCCACCCTTGGTAAAAATTTTGAGATGATATTTACCTCATTTTGTTAGGCTTAGAAAGTTTAGTGGATGTGCAAAATTTCATTACTTTAACTTGAACAGTTTCGGAGATAATAAATAAAAACCGTCTTCAGGGGCCCACATTTAGGGGCCTGTAGCTCATTTAGGAAGCATTTTGGTATAGAGGTAAGTTTGGTCCAATCGATTTATTTTGACGTCGGGAATATGTGGCCTCTTTTTGATCACTTATTTCTGGGACACCCTGTATAATTTAGTAGGTATAAAATTAAAATTAGTTTCTTGTTTCTTATTTTTTAACGAGAATATATTTCTTTGCAAAAGAATAGCCTTTAAAATGTGGCCTTTTGCTGAATTTTCTTGCATCTAAACATTCTAAACATATTTTTAACTTACCGTTAGTACCCGCTCTCTTTCCAAAAATTGATCCATTGAAAGGTGGTTTCCTGTAAGTGGCTTCGCTGACAGTTATGCCTACTAGAAGCATTGCGACACATAAAATTGTTGCTACCTTTCCAAAAACGGATTGCATCTTTGAGTTGATATTAGCCTATAAGAAACAAAAATTAACGAATAATTGATTGTTATAATTTAAGATTATGATCTCCGCATTCTCCGCGAGTCTTTGTTCACGGAACCAAAGAGCCTCTCTTTAATTTAGCTCGTACTTCAGCGTATCAAAATTTCGTAATTTATATCACATACATACACTATAGACATTGAAAAGCATCGATTTCGTGCAAATGACTTGATACTAAAAACGATTTCAATAGTTAAAGTATTTTTAAATAAATTATTAGATATTTAGAGTTTTGTTAAATGTTTGTTTAAGAGGGAATTACGGAACAAACAAATTAGCCAAAATAAACCCAAAATATGTATTATTTAAAAAAATATATTTGGAAAATATTGATAAATAATGGCATATAAAGATTATAATCAAGCTATTTACCTTTCTATGTGGAAGCTTCTGAGATGAGAGGATGTTTGCGACTGAATTTTGATGAAAAATACTCTACCTTTTATACAAGTTGGCCGACTGATGTTGTAGCTGATTACCTTTAAACCGAATTATGAATCCATTTAGTGAATTTGCCCGTACAATTTTGAAGATAATTTAATAACAATATCCGCGCATTTCCCTTGCGAACGTGGTAGCGGTCGTGTCTCATGTCATTTCTCTCAAAATGAATGAAATTAGTTTTCATGTTCTAGATATATACTCTATCATTAATAATATGGTTGCAAATCCCTATAAGTTAATAAATACATATAAAACGTATCCTTTATGATGTTACTTATATTTAACATATTTACTTATTTAACATATTACATATATATTATAATATTACATATAACTATTATAATTCTTTACTCAACGATATAACTAATTCAAATGAAGAACAATGTTGTTATTATTATTTTTTTGCTTTTAAATTATATTTTTTAAATATTAAAAATCAATAGATTCGATGATTTAACTGACTTCAACAGATTTAAGATTTATATTTAAAGTTTTTAAAGGTTTAATCTTTCAGAATCAACACTGATGTATTTTTCATTGGCCACTGAAATACCAAATAATTAATACTAAATGCTTGACGAGTAATAATAGAACGCGAACGTTCAGTTTTACAATTGCATTTTAACTTCGTGTTTTGTTGATCCTTACTTGCAAGTTAACTATAGGTACTAGGTATAGTTTTTCAGTGTAAATTTAGATGCTGCTGGTTTAAAAATTGGAGATTTTGTATAAGTATAGTATAGTATAGTATAAGTATAGGTACAAATGTTGTGATGAACTTTAAAACGAAGTGCGTATGTCGTCTATGTCGAAGAGCTTTAATTTTCCATCAAACTTCGTTAAAAAAAAATTACCTAAATTTTAAATGCAATTTTTGTAAAACTAAAATAGGTGTAACATTTTTAAATTAAAATTTAGACGAGTCCCGTAAAACTTTTTTCATAAAGGCAGTTAACTCAAATTATGTTTTCATGAAATGATTTTTAGTTGAAGTTACTTTTCTTTCGTTTTTTAAATGTGACCATGTATTGCACGAAATATTGGAGAATGGAGGAAACAATATTCTACCTAATAATTTTTCCAAACGTAATCGCAGTTTCCGTAAAGTATGTATGAAAAAACTATCATGAATGAACTGTCAAACCACCTTCACAAGTCACTTTGCAAATAGTATATTCATTAATTGAGCAAATTTAAAAAAATCAAAAAGAAATTAAACAAGTCACCTATTAAGAATGCACTTAAACAGAACAGAGATATGGAACAAAATATGAACTCAATTTACCGGATGAAGACTACTAAAAATATCAAAATATTTCAAGAAACGTATTTTTCGTAGAGAACTGTGGATAATTTAAAAATACTTTAATTCACTGCAATCGACTATTGGCGTAGAAGTTATAAAGAAATAATAAGATCGTGTGCCTTTATCTACGCGACTTATTAAAATTTATAAAAATGTATACACTGGCATACCGGATGATATTTTGAAAACATGAAAACATTATATAACATGACAATAGAAACAAATAGCAAAATTACTCTATATATACTTTTTTATAAATTATAACATTGTAAATTTTCTGAAGATGGTTTAATGAAACCGAAACCTAAGGGAAAATAAATATGTTATATTTCTAACGACAAAAAATCCCAGGAATATTAATCAAGTTTAAAGTCATCGGGCAAGAAAATACACATACAAATACAAAATTGAGAAGAATCCGATGCATGAAATTTCAATTTAAAAAACAAATAATTTCTTGTGTGTGGTGCTCCAACCAGTGCAAATCTCGTTCTCTCGCAAGTTACATTAGTAGCTTCCTTTGTCTATAAAAACTGCATACATCAGGTCTAGCGATAAGACCGATGTTATAAATATATGTAAGACTGCCGTTGTACGACACTTGGCTAGATTACGTCTCATTGTATTTAATTAACGTTCTAATAAATTTTGTTCCTTTTTTAAAAATTTGTTTTTTGGTCCAACGACGAAAACTGGCGCAGTCGGTAGGATTAGTGATAAAAGTTCTATCGAAGATTCTTTTTGGATTTCAATCCTTAAATCGCTAAATCAAACCTACGAGGAAAAAAGAAAAAATTTACAAGTTCGGTGAATTGAGTAGTCGAACGAGAAGACAAATTAAATCTGAGGTAATCTACAAGTCATTTAATTACTAAATTACAATCGCTGTAATTATCGGGCAATAGAGCCAAGTAATTAAAAACCCAGATCATCGTGATCAACCACAGAAGAGGGAAATTCTCCAAAAATCTAGAATCGCCTAGACTCTTCGAAGGAAACTTAGAATAAGGTAGATTTAAGAAGAAAACGAAGACAAGAAGAAAGTTAAGTGATAAGTGACAAGTGAAAAGTGTCCGTGATTCTTATACAGGATTACAGTTTAACACAAATTAGGATACATCTTTCAATGAAGCCATCTATACTCTACATGCTGTAAGCGACGTTTATTTTATTAACTCTTTGTAACATTTTATTATTATTCTTACGATTTTATTATTGTACATTTTATTCTATCACATTTAAACTGGACGAACTCTTGAATAATTTTCAAAGTCTAAATATTTCAAAGTCAAAGAAATCTTCAGACATGACAGAAATTAACTACGGATTATTAAGGTATCAAGCCGATAATATCCCAACCTTTGACGGTAACCCTAAGTTGCTGCAAAGATTTATCTCAGCGTCTGAAAACTTACTAAGAGCTTTTCAAGATATTCAAAATCCAAATGCCCCTATTAATATTTGTTTATTAGATACTATCTATTCAAAATTAAGTAATCGAGCAGCCGATCTAATTTGCTCACGTTCCGAAATTAATAATTGGCAATTAATTAAAGAACTATTAATAAACACCTTTTCTGACCAAAGAAGTATAGATTGTTTAATACAGGATATGTTATCTTTAAAAATTAATAAAAACGAAAATCCTATTGCCTTTGGTATGAGACTCCAGGATACTCGTAGCCTCTTATTTTCAAAATTAAATGCAACAGATGAGGACAGACAGACGAAACTTATGAAAATACAACATTACGACTCGTTCGCTTTAAAGACCTATATAAATAACTTACCTTACAATATTCAACTAGTGATCAGATTAAAAGAACCCATATCTCTTGAACAAGCTATGAGCTTTGTACAGGAAGAAGAAAACTTTCAACAATTTAAATTTCGATCAAATTTTAATGTTAATGTCAATAGACCTCCTCAAAAACAAAATTCAGTTAATAATTCGTCAATGACCAATCCATCGACAAGTTTTCAAACATATCCGCGTAATCCAAATTATTATAACCCACCTCAAACATCTTATCAACCAAATTTTTCAAATAATAATACTCAAAACTTTCCCCGACAACCAATACCAATCACACCTAAACCTAATTTTAATCAAAGATTCCCTACTAATAAACAAGTATTCGGTAAACCAATAAACGTTTGGAGACCCGGAAACATGCAAGACACGTACAAACCAACACCAATGAGTGTTACCACAAGAAATACTACAGTACCAAATAATTTCCAAAATAACAAAACAAATCAATTGTTTAATCAAGAGGTATCAGAAAACATAACGTACGAAAACCCAATCGAGCAACAAGCGACGGAAAACAACAATGATTATACAGCTAATCATTTACAATTCGATAATTATAATTATTATCCATCATGTTCCTATAACAACGATCAAACAAATTCTGATATTGATTATACTGCTAATCAATTCAACACCGATTCATACATTAATCAAAATGCATTTGATAACTCTAACTCAACTTACAATGTCGAACAACAATCACAACAACCGGATTTTTACGAGACTTATATGACACAAAATACGACATAATACATTTAAACAATTACTCTCCCGAATTACCTTTCATAATAATTCCCGAAATTCAAGCCAAATTCTTAATAGATACAGGTAGCACGCGAAGTTTTATAAAACCAAATTTAGCTTATACATTTTTCTCAAACTCGATAAAAAATGAATTATTTCAAGTATCAACTGCCCACGCCAACATCCTTTCATGACGAAATTATTAATATCCCTTTATTCCCTAGTTTTAAAACAACAGGAAATCATAAATTCTACTTATTCGACTTTTCTGAAAAATTTAATGGACTAATAGGATTAGACCTCTTATCTCAAATTAAAGCAAATATAGATTTACAAAAATTCCAATTAATAACACCCAACGATGTATTACCAATTTATTCAACCTTCCAAAACGACTCTAACGTAAGTCAACCACAAAAATTCAAACCTTATCATATTATAATCCCCGGAAGAACACAACAAGTAATTAAAATTCCAACTATACAAAATAAAGGTGTAGGAATACTAAACTACGTTAAAATATCAAATACAGAAATACCCCGATCGTTAGTTAAAATCCAAAATAATTTCGCTATAACAACTATATTAAACTTAAGCGAAAGAGAAATTAAACTAACAATTTCAAAACCTTTTAATGTTGAACTAATTGATGAAACTGAACTAACTGAAGTACACTTTTTCAAAGAATCGATGCCAACGGAAAATACTGAATATTCACAAGACTATGACAACTTACTAAAACAAAATAAAAAAAACTTAAGACTAAGCCACTGTAACACCGAGGAATATCAAGCTATTCGAAATCTATGCTTTGAATACCGAGACATATTTCATCACGACGATGTCCCTTTATCATTCACTAATCAAATTAAACATGACATCAAACTCAAGAATGACTCCCCAATTTTCACTAAATCTTATAGATACCCTCATATACATAAAGCCGAAGTTGACTCTCAAGTACAAAAAATGTTAAGCTCTAACATAATCCAAAATTCGAATTCACCATGGTCCTCGCCCATCTGGATAGTGCCAAAAAAATTAGACGCGTCCAATAAAAAGAAATGGCGTGTAGTTATCGATTACCGAAAACTAAACGAACAAACAATTGACGACAAATTCCCATTACCCAATATCACTGACATTTTAGACAAGCTAGGAAAGTGTAATTATTTTTCGACTCTCGATCTAGCCAACGGATTCCACCAAATAGAAATGAATCCTAATGATATTGCAAAAACAGCATTTTCCACTGACACCGGACATTTTGAATTTAAACGTATGCCCTTCGGTCTAAAAAACGCGCCCTCGACTTTTCAAAGAGTTATGAATAATATACTTCGTGGCCTGCAGAATGAAATCTGTGCAGTTTACTTAGATGACATTATTATATTTTCTACATCCCTTCAGGAGCACATTCAAAGATTAAGATCAGTTTTCCAAAGAATACGCGAATCAAATTTTAAAATCCAACTTGACAAGTCGGAATTCCTTAAACGAGAAGTAGCATACCTAGGACACCTAATTACATCCGAAGGAGTAAAACCTAATCCCGATAAAATTTCAGCTATCCGATTCCTAAAACCCCTAAAGAAATAAAATCCTTCTTAGGACTTGCCGGTTATTACCGTAAATTCATAAGGGATTTCGCCAAAATATCCAAGCCTATGACATCATGTTTAAAGAAAGATTCTAAAGTTATCCATTCTCCAGAATTCGTGAAATCATTTAATCATTTAAAGAACTTATTAATAAATGCCCCCATTTTACAATACCCAGACTTCTCTCAGCCTTTTGTACTGACAACCGATGCTTCAAATGTAGCCATTGGATCGGTACTCTCGCAAGGAACTCCACCTAACGATAAACCAATATCCTATGCGTCTCGAACCCTTAACGAAACCGAACAAAGATACTCGGTAATTGAACGCGAGCTATTATCAATTGTCTGGAGCTGCAAAGTTCATAGACCATATCTATTCGGAAATAAATTCAAGATATATACGGACCACCGCCCGCTAGTATGGCTCTTTAACCTAAAAGAACCCAATTCAAAATTAATAAGATGGCGTTTAAAGCTCGAAGAATACGATTTTGAAATTATCTATAAAAACGGCAAACAAAACACGAACGCTGACGCCTTATCGCGTATTCAACTAAACACAAACGAGACCGACTCAATAGCTAATAACCCAGGCGACGTAGATCAAGACGTGCTAGACTATTTGAGACAATTAGCTGAAAATCCGACTGAAATCACTAATTCGCAAACCCCTGACGAAACCCAAAATACTGAAACTCTTGTTAATAACCAACCTACTAATAATCAACAAAAAATTAAAATAATCCAAGATATACAAATTAATGATACAAACGACACGGTTCACACAAGTAGTAACGAAACTAGAAATAACGGAATACCGATATTAGATGAAATAATTAATAATAAATTAAATCAAATCATAATTGACAAAAATGCCCATCCAGGTATTAAAATTAGTGAAACGAAATTCGATGACAAAACCATCAAAACGATAAAAATTCCTTTAAATGACCCCCAATCTATAATTGACGCCTTAAAAAATTATATCGATCCTGACAGACGGACATACATATATTTCCAGTGTAAAGAATTAATTCCATTAGTTACCCAAACGTATATGCAACATTTTAAACCATTAAAGTTATACCAATGCACTAAATTAGTTAATAACATCACCGGAAAAGACGAACAACTAATGTTTATTAAACACCAACATGAAGGAAAAACAAATCACCGAGGTATCGGCGAAACGTATGAAAAACTAAAAATTAATTACTATTGGAAAAACATGAAAAACGACATCACAAATTATATTAACCAATGCGATATTTGCCAAACAGCCAAATATT
Organism: Rhagium mordax; assembly: GCA_963680705.1. Classification (NCBI taxonomy): domain Eukaryota; kingdom Metazoa; phylum Arthropoda; class Insecta; order Coleoptera; family Cerambycidae; genus Rhagium; species Rhagium mordax. The sequence continues at coordinate 74,389,273 of OY796657.1, forward strand.
CCAGACAAAACCCTTACGTACCCCTAGTCCTAACCGAGACACCGAATAAACCCTTCCAAGTACTACATGCTGACCTTTTCTATTTTGACCATCAGACATTTTTAACCATCATAGATAAATTCACGAAACTAGGTCAGGCGTACCCATGTACAAAAGACGCAATATCAGTGCAAGAAAAATTAATTCAATATTTTTCAACCTATGGTATCCCCGACTCGATAGTGATAGATAACGGTACCGAATTTAAAAACGAGACAATACAAGAACTCTTAAAATTACAAAAAATCAAGGTTCATTTTACCACCCCAAAACATCACGAATCTAACTCTCCGATCGAACGATTTCATTCGACACTGATCGAACACCTAAGAATTCTAAAACAAACACATACAGATTTTACACCAACAATGTTAATGCCCTATGCAATCATCGCCTATAATAATACAATACACTCCTCTACAAAATATACTCCTTTTGAGCTAACCTTCGGACACACCAATCTCCGAGACCCTTTCGACTTAGTATCTACTACTTTTTACTCAGACTATATCTCAAACCATAAAGACAAACTAACAACATTATACCACGAAATATCAAAAAACCAAGAATCAGAGAAAAAAAAGATAATCAACAAACACAACGAAAAAGGCGATAAACAATACCACTTTAAAATCAACCAAACAGTTTACAAAAAACTAAGTGAACGATTGAAAAGCAAAAATAAATTTAACGGTCCTTATAAATTAATCGAATTACTCGAACATAATAAGGCAAAAATAAAAAATACTAAAAATAACAAAACCGAAACTATACACCTAAAGGAATTAAAGAAACCCCATATCCTTTCAGATTCCTCGTCATCAAACCAGGAATAAACCACCCAACTTACCACAAAATTGAAGATAACCCTGGACTATTACCAATAAGACTAGGCACTACACAAGTAACCAGCACATACTGGACCTTTATACAAATATTCAACTTAGAACCAATTGTTAATGAATTCCAAATAATAAGAACTAAATTTAATAATTTAAAATCTTCAATAAAATCCGACAAAACATACGATGGAGAATATAACTCATATAACATAATTCAAAATTTAGAATTGAAAATTCTAGAACAAATTGATCAATTAAATCCCAAATCACCTAGACAAAAAAGAGGACTAATCAATGGCTTAGGATCAATCGTTAAATGTTTAACAGGAAACCTAGATAACGAAGATGCTGAAAAATTTAACTTTCAAATTAACCAGCTTCAAGCTAATCAAAACAAATTTAAAACGATTCTAGAAAATCAAATAACTTTATTAAATTCAGCAATAAACAATTTTAATATTCTAGCTCGAAATTTATCACACAATCAAGTTATTCTAGAATCTCGCATTATACAAATTCAAGATATAATAAAGACTACAACTATAGATCAAATGAATTACCACCACTATTTCTTAACACACATGGTCCTAAATCAAATTACAGCTATTTTTCAGACAATCTACAATATCTTTGACAAGGTAGAAATAGCCATATCCTTTGCAAAATTAAACACTCTACATAATTCTATTGTCAGACCCACTGATTTATTGTCCGAAATACAATCAATAGAAAAATATTTAACCGATGTCAAACTACCTTTGGAACCCACCTTAGATAAAATTTTGGGATTCGAAAACATTATAAATATCAAGAGTTATTCCAAAAATTATGAAATAATCTTTATACTCGAGATTCCATTAGTTGAACCTAACAACTATCAATATTATCAATTGTACCCTTTACCAATAAAACATAAGGAATCTTATCACATGATTCTGCCCAAAAATACGTATTTGGCAGTAAGTGACTATAATTTTATACTATCTAATGATAAATGTAAGGAAATATCAACAGAAGAATACATTTGTAATAATATGAACCCAGTAAAAATTAATGACAATGCACCTTGTGAAGTCAATTTGTTAAAATTCTCAAAAAATATAGACAATTGTTACCCAATACCGGTTAACATTGACAAACTTCAAATTCAAAAAATAATAAACGAAAAATTAATCGTTATCGCACCGCAACCTCTAGTTGCTGTACAACAATGTAAAAATGTTAAAGATAACATACCACTCTTTGGTAGCTACGTTATTCATCTAGACACGACGTGTACGATTAATATATAGAAAATCATATCTTAAAAACTTGTTCAAATTCAAAAAGCAATTTTAGGAAAATCGACTTGCCAAATCTCAACTTAGAATCAAATTCAAGTAGTAAACTGACAAATTATAATCCAGAAATGTTTAACCTCAACTTAATTAATACCCATCAATTGCTAAAAACCCAAAGAGATCTGGAATCTCAAAAGAGAGAATTAAGCAAAATAAATAATTCTGTTTATATTTCTAAACCGTCCATTTGGACAATACTATTATATATAGCTATTATAATAACTATAATTTACCTGATGTATTCAAAATGCTTTTTAAAACTAAAAATAAAGAATAATATCAATAATCCAGATGATAATAATATAATTATTTGAAAAATTAATTAAAAGATTAATTTTTCATCTAAACACGGAGAAGTTACATTAGTAGCTTCCTTTGTCTATAAAAACTGCATACATCAGGTCTAGCGATAAGACCGATGTTATAAATATATGTAAGACTGCCGTTGTACGACACTTGGCTAGATTACGTCTCATTGTATTTAATTAACGTTCTAATAAATTTTGTTCCTTTTTTAAAAATTTGTTTTTTGGTCCAACGACGAAAACTCGCATTAATGTTTTTAAAGTCTTATATTTAATTTATATAAGTCTTCTTGAATCCTGGAGAGTAAAAATGAAAGTCGAAACATTATACAAATTTTGAAATATACCTATTACATCAAAGTATTTATAAAAAGTCCCCGAGAATCTGATGACTATACACTCCTTTCGGTAAAATATCCTTGCCAAATAAAGATAATATTGGTAAACTTGTAATTTTAAGTAAACATGACAATATATTCCCCTGTTTTTGCATTATCTATACCTATTCGAGTTTTCAACTTATATTGTTGTCAGGTAGGTACTATTATCTAACAGGTTTGGTAATTTTCAGAAGTTTGTAGCCGTTATCAAATTTTAAAACATGCAAAAAGTTATTTTCAAACAACTGATACTGAAAGCAACCTTCACTTTCCAGAGTTGCCAGAAGTTTTCTAACAAAAGCATCAGGATAAGATGCTCTGACGACTGATAGACAATTATTATTTGCTCAAAATTTATGAAACAAACAACCAATTTTCAAGCGCAAATTTTAAATAGGTACTGGTTTCTTTATTTTATTTTAATAAAATACAATATGTCAATAATGAATATATGAAATGAGCAGTGAGTATGAGTGTGAAATTGTGTAGGTATATAGGTATATAAAATAATCGTTTATTAAGTATGTCTAATTATATCTATTGTTTGGATATTTAAAGATGCCATGAGAACAACGATTCAAGATCAGGCATCCAAAAAACGATGAAATATGACGTATTGTATATCATTGGCTTTAAATATTGAAAGGCAATGATTATATATCATGTATCTGGTATCTCTTTCTCATCATAGGTAAATCAGCCATGTCTTAAATATTATATAGGTACCTACTTTACTTACTTTTTTAACCTACTAACTTTACCTTAACATCCTTAACCAATCTAACCGTCAAACTGAAATAAATACAAAAATAACGTTAATCAACTAAATACCTACTGATAGTTCACGATAAAAAAAAGAAAAACTATGATACTTTTAGACGATATGATACTCTGCTGTGGCACATCATCGTGTAATTGACTTTAAACTGACGTGCGCTGTCCTACAAATATGAAGTTATTGCAGTTATACTTATTAGAAACAGAAAAAGAATGTAGGTGTTAAATATTTACAAGGAAATTGTCTAGTACGTCGGGGTCTACGGCACTAGTTAAATTTCTTTTATTAGAAATATAGGATATAGGTACTTGCACTTGAAATATTGGCTATTTTTAATTTTGAACATACTTAATAAAATAATCAGTAGGTAACTGTAAGTTATTTTCAGTAACTGGAAAGTTATTGCGGTTTTGAAATTCGGAAAAAAAATAGGGAGAATATTGGTTTAAAATCGCAATAATTTCTTCAGATAAGAAGAAATAAAGGAAAACCTTTAGGCGATTTTCTAAATGTCATGTTTGACAAAATTAAAATTTCTTGAAAATTGTTATTTTTAAATCGCTCGGTTAATTAATGAAGGAAAAAAGTTGGTAAAAACGAAAAGCCGACGATAAACTTTAGTTTTGCAAATAAAGTTCGTTGGGAACGTAAAAGAGTTTTTAAAAAATTTTAAAGGTTCGAAACCAGTATTTTTTACATTTAAATTTCATTTGTTTGCAATACAAGTTGTAACTGATTGTGTACAAAATATTTGTATGTATATCGAGGAGATTATTTAATCCCAATTGTATGTGAACAGCGCGGCGCGGCTGCTGGTGAATTTTCGATGTTCGATAATTTAATTTAGCAGAGACATAGGTAATAATATGGGTCCTATACCAAATTATAAGAGGTTTCATTTGGGATCAAAATGAGAATAATGGTGAAAAACAAAAATTAAAAAACAAGTTGAGAAAATTTTTTTCTAAAACCTCCTGGAAAGTCCTGAAATTTTATATATTTGATTTTTTTAAAAGTATTAGAATAATCTTCAACACAATCTAAGAAGGTTTTTTGCTTTTGAAAAATATTAATTACGGAAACCAACTGCTGCGGACTAGTTTATAAATTGAACTTAATGGTAAGCAAGCATGGCTCCTGGAAACCTTATTCAGAAATTGACATGACATGTAATAATACAAAGGGTAAATTAAAAACTCATCATCATTATTGAACATAAAAACCCTTGTATATTGTTCAAAGAAAGGATGCAACTTTACTACAACCTATGATACCTTTTCCAATACCTAGGTATCTAATAAGTTGAGTAATTTTCCATAAAAAAACTATTTTAATGGAAAAATTGTTTTTGGCTGTTTGTCGTCGGGAAATTGTGTAGTGTATATCTGCTGAATGTTCTTGAATATATTGTAAGGGCGGGCGACAAGATAATTCTTTATACGTGTCCGACGTTAAATAAGTGATAATAAAAATAATAATGCCCAGTAATTTCGATTGAATTATCCTAATAAGGAATAACGGATATATGGTTTGTGCTCTAGGAGTCCATGCATGTTAATAATTGACTATCGTTTATTAGCAGCCCGTATTTACGAGGTAAATCATCTCGATTTACAATTATGTGCGAGTACCATATTAACGTTTTGAAAACCTGGAGAGATTCGAAACGACTGCAAAAATGCTAATGACAAGATAGATGGCAATCAAAACCAGAGCTGGGGGACGATCCTCTGAAAATTAATTCGACTCACGGGTACGAATCCTCAAAAACGATTCGAATCACGGATACCAGATTTGGATCCTTTAGGTACTTACAAAAAAATTACGCGAATCATCACAGGATTTGAATTCTTCTTCGGATCACAAATCGGAACTTCAAAACTATTATTACAGCATTAGTACAGGCACAGCCTACTTTACTATAAGTGGGCTGTGGTACTATCATTGATTAAGGAATGAAAATGAATGGGTACTATACATTATCGAAAGTTTCACCCCCTAACTTTTTTATCTTTCCACTTGGGAAAAAATGGTAAACACAAAAGTTGTAAGTATAAAATTTTCCGTACTCAGGTGAACTTATCAAAAAAAAAAAAACAATTATACAGGACGTTTTGGAGATACAAACCTAACTTGTGTTTTTTAAATAGAAATACCCTGTATGTTTTTGAAATCTACGCATTATCCCGATTCCGGCCATATAATATACAGGGTGATTCACTTTTCACGAGTAGAGGTATACCGGGTGGCCACGAGTCAATGTACGCCCCCGATTTTTTGGTTGTTTTTGAATTTAAAAATTTCGTTTTTGGTATACGTGAATAAGACAAAAGTGCATGGGCTATTTTTAGACTAACAGGAACGAAAATATCACTTCCGGTTGAACCGGAAGTGACATCAACTTTTTTTTCTTAAATGGAATGACCATGTCTTTCTTGTGGTGTTTTATAAAACATGAAATTCTAATTGCAGCAGTTTTTTCGAATTTCAAAAATTCTAAAAAATAAGTGAGATACGAACGATTTTTTATTTTGTACAAAATGGCCTCGTCAGATGAATGCGATGTAAGAAAATTACTATGTAGGCTATGGAAATTATTAACAAGGTAGTAAGCTTGTCTGTAAACAATAAAATAGTTATTTAAATTACTGATAGATACGACTATTTTTAGGTTTTTCTCAAAAAACGGAATTTAATTTTCATTTTCATTTCCGTAGGGGTCCTATGGAAAATGTTTAAATGGGACCGTACTATTTTTTTTTATTATTCGGACATAATGATTCATAAGCTTTAATTTTTTCGCCAATAATAATTTCTTAACGAGATCCTTTGTAATAATAAAAGTGTATTCAAAAGGTAAGCACAAATTTAACGAGAAATAATTTGAATGAACCTTTAAAAACACTTTTATTATTACAAAGGATCTCGTTAAGAAATTATTATTGGCGAAAAAATTAAAGCTTATGAATCATTATGTCCGAATAATAAAAAAAAATAGTACGGTCCCATTTAAAAATTTTCCATAGGACCCCTACGGAAATGAAAATGAAAATTAAATTCCGTTTTTTGAGAAAAACCTAAAAATAGTCGTATCCATCAGTAATTTAAATAACTATTTTATTGTTTACAGACAAGCTTGCTACCTTGCTAATAATTTCCATAGCCTACTTAGTAATTTTCTTACACCGCATTCATCTGACGAGGCCATTTTGTACAAAATAAAAAATCGTTCGTATCTCACTTATTTTTTGGAATTTTTGAAATTCGAAAAAACTGCTACAATTAGAATTTCATGTTTTATAAAACACCACAAAAAAAACATGGTGATTCCATTTAAGAAAAAAAAGTTGATGTCACTTCCGGTTCAACCGGAAGTGATATTTTCGTTCCTGTTAGTCTAAAAATAGCCCACTTTTGTCTTATTCACGTATACCAAAAACGAAATTTTTAAATTAAAAAACAACCAAAAAATTGGGGGCGTACATTGACTCGTGGCCACCCGGTACATCCTAATCGTATTTTTAGGAATTAAAAATCGGATCAATTTTAAATTTAGGTGGGAAAGTATTCAAAATGTGATTGTATTGACGCGGTCAACATTGATATTGCTCATTGGCGTGCGACCCGACCCTGTGGGGAAAATTGGGGGTCGAGTTAATGAAAAAACTATTAGCGATTTTTTATATTTAGAAGATTTTTGATTCGTACACCTATTCAGCATCATCAAAAACCCCGTATACCAAATTTGAAAATATTTCTCATTGGCTTAGAGTAATAATTTTTCATGGTCTGCTGTTTTATTTGTTACAAATTTCTAGTTATTATAGTTATCATTTATTAATACGACACATTTCAACGGGCTGAAGGAAATAAAGGAACAAGACAACAGTTTTTGAGTTTTTAAAATTTTTATTTAAAAAAAATGCGAGCTCGTATTTCGGAAAGTCGTGAAATATTTTGTTCAAACTTGGTATCAGAGGGGGTTTTTTATGATGCTCAATACGAATTTAAAATCAAAATTTCTATAAAAAAATCGCTAATAATAAAACTATAGTTTTATTTTGAAAACTCGACCCCAGTTTTCCCCACAGGGTCGCACGCCAATGAACAATATCAAAGTCGATCGGGTCAAAACAATCACATTTTGAGTATATATAGGTATACATCCCACCTAAATTTGATTGATCCGTTTTTTAATTCCTGAGATACGAGGGTCTACTCATGAAAAGTGAATCACCATGTATATGTATTGTATGTTATGTTTTCTCCAACCTTTTGCACAATAGACCATCAAATATCAATGTTTGCAAAAAAAATGGGGTTGCCATTTGAAAAATTAAAGTTGATCACAGCCAGCCCAGCATTTTTGAGACACCTTGTAGAATAAAAACTATTTTTAAAATAGGCCTAATATAAAATCAAAATCGACTTGTACGAGCGATTTTTCCAAAACTTAGGCATATTGAAAATATTTAATTTAATTGTTCCTAACTTTTCGACCTAACGGTAAAAACACCGGAATCGGGACAATACGTAGGTTTCAAAAAATAAAAACATACCAGGGAATTCCATTTAAAAAAACACAAGTTTGTAACTCGAAGTATAATTCGTTTTTTCAATAAGTACGCTGAGATTGCAGGAAAATGTCTATAACTTTTGTATTTGCTATTTTTTAGTAGTAGCCACAAAAAATATCGAACTTGGGTATAGGGAAAGCGCTAGCAAGTTGTAGAGTATTTAATGGTGCATTTTATTATTCCATAAAATACAGGGGCGTTCCATTTGAATTAACGGAGCTTTTTCAAATATTCTTTTATCATGTTTGACAAGATTGTTTTCGCACCCTGTATATCACAGACCAATTTCTGATCTAACATTTCAAAGAGCCATTCTTGCTCAACATTTAGCCAAAAAATATTTTTAGTGATGATTAGCATGACCTCAGAATTGCAGATATTGTGAGCAACAAAAATTGAGGAAACAAACATGTCGAGCCAAATATCTCGAAAACTGTCAATATTTTCATATGAGTATTATGCATAAAGTAGGTACCTTTTAATTTTAACGTAGATTACGAAAAAAATAAAAAATATATAGGTTGCCATTTAAAAAGCCAAAGTTGCTACCTGCCCAGAAGAATTGACACACCCTGTATAATTGGCATTATTTTGATTTTGTAGAATAGAGTGACATATCCATCGCCATTGCGTTTTCTCCTATTTACAAAGCTAAAATGAACCGTTGAAAATTTATTGCTTGCAATAGTACATCGCAAAAAGGAAATAGGTATGTATTTATTTATTTTAATAATCAAGATATTGGACTTTCGAGCACTAGGTGGAGACGCTGTATACAATAAAATTTTCGTATGTTATCTCAATATTCGATAATTAACTTTGGCTTTATCGAAGAAATAGAATTCATTTTCTGGAAATAAGTTGAGATGGTTCATTATTGTCTTACTAACTTGTAAAGTCGTTCTATTTTTTTTATTTTGCTTGGTTTAGAAGATATGGAAAAATGTCGCTTTATAACCAAAGCAATAACAAAGTTATTATAAAAATTCAATAACGTGCACCTAAAAATATTTTTAGTTACAGGTAATAATTATCGAGCATTACCAATTTTTACAGGAATTGTCCAAAATTACAAACCGTTTTTTTTTGTTAAAACTAAAGTTTACTATACCAGGTGTATTAAAATTACCAATGAATAAACTGATTCAATCTTTAATAGTAATTTAAACATATAACGTTTGGAAATTTTCTGCATGAAGTATTTTTTTTTCTTTAAAAAATATATTTAATTTACTTTTTTTCTGCTTTTGAAAGAACTCTGCCACCATTTAAAAGAAGTAAATATTTGTAACCTTTTTCAACTTGTTGGAAAGGCTATTAAAGAGGTACCTGTCACGCCCCAGTTCTAAGTTGCTCGATTACACCGTCTATCCTTACGTGTAATAATTTTGAAAAATGTTCCTCAATCCCTAACCCAGTTTGAAATTGGTCATACTGTCAAACACAAAAACAAATTTATTATTTTTAAAACTTTAATGTTTGTTTATATACAATACCTAAGATTAGAAACTACTTTACCAAAATATCGTATAACTTTAATTGTTTATTAAAATTGTACAATATAGGTAATATAAAATGTTCTACCACAAGAAAAGATACCGAGAACCATACTTTGCTGGCTTCCTTGGATAATCTTCAGGAAGACAAGATGGAGTATCGTCATAAACAGTAGGGCCTTCCACGGGAGGTCTGGGTCTTGCTGTTTTATGCACATGGACACGGGCAAAATAGTCATACGGAGGCCTATCTAAATCCAAGTTATCTTTGACACACTTGTCAAAAACGGCTTGTGTTTTACGACACCTGAAATTACAACATATTAATTAAAAAAGAGTATCATTTAAGCGCGAATTATTTAAAATACTTTGAGTATTAAAATATGACATATCTCATAATAAATAAACATATATTTTAAACAAATAAGATTTAAATGTGCTTTATAATAAATAATAGTTGTGCAAAATATAAATTTTTGCACATTAAAATAAGATTCTTTAGCATTACTATTTGTGTACTAAATTGGTTATTATCTTTAAAAGTGTGGCGACTGAACGATTTCATACTCGATTCCTTTATATGACATAATCATGTTGTCACGCGAAACCTAATCGATATATTTAATAAAAAAAATACAAAAATCATTCACATAATTGACATAACATTAATTTCATTATTGTATTTAAACGCAAGGACATTCATTTTTTTTTAACAGCACAATTATTATTTAGATGTGAGTTAATATTTATTAGTGTTAAAAATAATAAATTGTTTTCCAGTAAATTAATTTATTAATAATTAATTTCCTTAAATGCTTAATTTCATTATTAATTAAAGAAATATTTATTATAATAATAATAATAATGATAAAAAATAGAATTGTCAGATTACAAGGTGGTCCAAAATTTCCTTCCGATATTCCTAGGGTTAATAATACCACATAAAGTGGGACCCTGAAATATAATTTTTTTTCACTGATTTAAATGAAATTTGGAGTACAGTCTCAAAGTAACTTTTGTAATAGTACCCTTAAAACAGTTTTAAACCTGAGACCTTATAATATAACATCATTACAGTGCAAATTTTTTTACTTAAAATCATTTTGCGTTTTGTTTTTCTTAATTTATTTTTAGTCAGAATGAGTTTTTATACATTTTACACATTAATTTTGTCTTCCTATCTAATCTTCGTCTATGCTTTCATTACGAGAAAAATGAGAAAAACTAACATTGCGAACTAAAAAACATCACAACTGGCATTGAAAACTGAAATTCACCAAAACAAAAATTGACATGTGTATATTAATAAAAAGACATATACAGGGTGTTTCATGAGGAACTGTACATAGTCCAATGGTAGATAGGGCCCATCAAGGTTAGTAACAAACCACTATTTAAAATCATTTTAGCCAAATATTTAGGGTTGTACAGGGTGATTTATGAATTTTTACCAAAATTTGCTTTCGTTGCCTTTTAGAAACTAATTGTCCGATTCAATTTATTTTCGGTACACTTTAAGTACGATCAAATACCAACAGTACACCATAATTACAAAACCAAAATTCCAGGTCCGTATTAGGAAAAATTTCATTTTATCTGTGCCCCCTAAAAAGTTCACCCTGTATATGTTTTTTTTAAATCTTATTACTGAAGTTTGAAAGTACATAAACTACCAACAAAAGTGGAATACTTCGTTTTCTTGTCACACTTACAACAGATACAAAATAAACACATGAAATTTAAACATTATCTTGTTAAAATTCAAACTTTCAGTAATTCAATGCTAGTTGTGAAAGTTACTATCAATTTAAGTTTCTAAGTAATTATAACTATTATTAGTTAAAAATAGTATGAAATACCAACAGTTAGTCGCAATCAACAAGACGACAGGACCGTATTAAGAAAAATCATCATCTCGTCGATTCCTCCTAAAATTTTCACCCTGTATATCTTATTCTTAACTTTAATTGCTATAATTTAAAAGTACATAAAGTATCAACAAGTAGTGTAGTGTGATCCACACTTTTCAAAAATAATTATGAACGTCCAACTACCGACACATAAGTTGTGTAGTAATTAAAGGGTAATCTAGTACATTCTGTTCTAATTTGTAATGTAGAATATTTTTATGTTCAGTTCTAGTTTTAAGAAATGAACCTATTTTATTAAGTGTGCAGCTAAAGACATTTGTGCAGGATTTCTGCGAAAGTTTGTCAATTTTTTCTACAGTAGGAATATAATAGACTTTTTATCTAATGACACTGTTAACAAAAGGAGTAGTCGGCTTTGGCAATAGTTTGACAGGTAAAATTGTTGATGAGGTATAACTTTTGTTTCTACGTTCCTAATGCCATTACTCCAACTTGAGAGCAGCAATTAATAGACCGAATTGAACAGTATTGTAACGTAATGAGAAACTACCCAAACGTTATACGAAATTCTGTGGGACATTTAGTAGTTAGACAAATAAAATGCCGTGAAGAGGGGGGTTTACATTTGGAAAATAAGTTATAGATTTTTACTTTTTATTATGTTAATATGTATTATTTTGTTTTGTTATGTTGTTTTGTATTCATGTTGCGTTTTTTATTTTGCTTGTTCTGTTCTGTTACTATTAAATTGTTTTAAAATTCAATGAGTATTATTTACAGACAGAATAGCTGCTCTAACTGAAACCAATTTATTGAAAATGTCAATTTTATCGAGATAAATTTTGTTGGTTTAAAACCTTTTGAAAGTGTAATAAGAAAACGGATCACATTACACTACTTGTTGATACTTTATGTACTTTTAAATTATAGCAAGTAAAGTTAAGAATAAGATATACAGGGTGAAAATTTTAGGAGGAATCGACGAGATGATGATTTTTCCTAATACGGTCCTGGAGTCTTGTTGATTGCGACTACTGTTGGTATTTCATACTATTTTTAACTAATAATAGTTATAATTACTTAGAAACTTAAACTGATAGGAACTTTGACAACTAGCATTGAATTACTGAAAGTTTGAACTTTAACAAGATAATGTTTAAATTTAATGTTTTTATTTTGTATCTGTTGTAAGTGCGACAAGAAAACGAAGTACTCCACTTTTGTTAGTAGTTTATGTACTTTCAAACTACAGTAATAAGATTTTTAAAAAATATATACAGGGTGAACTTTTTAGGGGGCACAGATAAAATGAAATTTTTTCTAATACGGACCTGGAATTTTGGTTTTGTAATTATGGCGAACTGTTGGTATTTGATAGTACTTAATGTGTACCGGAAATAAATTAAATCGGACAATTAGTTTCTAAAAGGCAACGAAAGCAAATTCTGGTAAAAATTCATAAATCACCCTGTACAACCCTAACCTCGATGGGCCCTATCTACCATTGGACTATGTACAGTTCCTCATGAAACACCCTGTATGTGATTACCTTATTGTACCTTAATCCTAAATCACCCTGTATACAGATGGCGCTCGTGTTTTTGACTTGGAAATAAACTAATAAACCAATGCGAGACTTTTGCGGGACGTTCACTTTACAGGACAGCTCTTCGAAATATAGAACTGTCCTGCATAATGTGGGACAAATTCTGTACTTCTTTTTTAATTTTCGGGTGTTCTATTTAAGAAGCTGCGGCATTTTCGGATATACATATGTTTATTTAAACTACTTTCCTCGCTTTTTTCTTATTTTATTTGTAGAATTAGCTTTAGAATTTCCAACAGTGATTTAGAAACATTCTGTATAAAAGCAATAAAAAAATCTCACAAAACTAAACAAGAAATAAACATACAGGAAAAATTTAGTTGGAAACCACTCTGTTCATAAACATTAAAAACTATAAAAGAAGAATGACGTTTGTGGGGTTAAATGATAATATAAGAATTTATTCTTGTATTTATTAGAAACTATACCTAGTAATTTAATTAAGATATGTTAGTTGATACAGATCTGTTATATCAAAGTAGAAATAATATATTTAATTATAATGGCATAAGCCTGTTCTATACAAGAATTGGTCGATTTTCTATGACTGACGAGTGTATTATTGACAAACAGATATAATTGAACGCTCGATTTAATGTATTAGAAATCATAACTCATAGCAAAGTTTATCTAATGAACGACTAGGTATTAAAATATATATTGTACTAGTATATTTTTAACAATGAGTAAAAATGGAGGCTTATATTTGCCTGTTTTACTTGGGATCTTATGAACGCAAAACACAACATACACACACAACATTCAGGAAAAAAGTTGGTTTGTTTATTAACCGCACCCTAAGTTACTAAAGCAACAACCGAGGCAACAACATACTCAGGAACGTCTTAAGACTTCTTGAGATCCTGGGCCATATAATAAAGTAGGCACACCCTTATTATAATTTTCTTTCAGTAAAAAAATCTATCTTATGGATAGCAATAGGTAACAAAAAAATAATACATTTTCAACTGTAATGTATATTGTGGAACATTTTATTACAAGTCATTTTCTAGATTTTACTCTTGCAAAATCGACGCACGTCTTCAAAATCAATGGTGTGTAAAATTTCATTTTCAATACTCATCAATTAAATTAGAAATAAAATTTTTAATGATGAACAGGTTAAGCAAGGCTCCCTTGACGCCGAGGCCCTAGACTTGGGCCCAGCTGGCTCCTGTCTTAAGACGTCCCCGAACATACTAATTTATAAACATTATTCAGGGGGATTTATTTATTGACTACCTTTCAAGTTACCAAAGTAATTTTATAATATTATATATAGTATATTAGGAAGGCCAATGCAACCCTGAATTAAAAAAAAAAGCAATTTTCTGATATCTAAAATGGTCTGAACAGTTTACAATGGTATTTGAACTATTTCTTGGAGATAATTTATAATGAATACTTCTTTACTGATGGGAATTGAACCCATTTTGTAAGATATGTCCACATTAGATGTACTGACGGGGAATCTTCCAACGTAATATATGTAGTTGTTACAAAATCTAACTAAGATACTATATTATTGTTAATTAATGAGAACTTAAATTACTTACGGAATAAATTTTTGATCAGGGCTTGATTTATCCAGACAATTCACATATTGCATGAATTCGCCAGCACAGGTTTTTTTAATTTTCCTAAAAAAATTTAAAGCACAACTTGTTACAGCTTTCCCTTCTTTAATACATGCTCTTGGGTCGCCTAGTTCATCTCTACATAATACGAACTCCTAAAAAGTAAATTTTTAGTTATTTCTTGACATTGATTAGATAATACTTAACCTCACATTATTTTCAAATTCACAAACTTTTCCTAAATGAAAAGCACCTGCTTTTAAAGCAGGACCAGATAGTGGGACTTCCTGGACCGTCAATTCTGCCTCAGTGGGCAATGTAACATCTTCTGTGATACCCATTTTTATAAAGTTATATTTACTTTGAGGTCTAAATACCACAATAGACCTAAAAAATGTATTGACATTTGACAATTAATTAGAAGAATCGACAATTGACACCATAGAATGGGTACAGGAATTGCCAGCTTGCGACTACGTAAATTTAGTTATATAAGTGTTAAGTAGAGTACGCTAGTAATGTCTACTTAGAACTTAAAACGAGGATGGGTAAAAATGTGGTGTCCTTTATGTATGTATCGCGATTAATAAAAATTGACGAATGCTGCAAGTTTTATGTTTTCTATTAGGGCACGCAAACTATAAAAAATTAATACGTGGTAAATATGAATCGCAATAATATACAACGACATCTTTGGGGGACCCTCCGTTAATTTCTTTGCTTAAAATAAATGGCCAAGATCAAAATGAGTCGTTGTTAGTAAAGTTACTATTAGAAAGATGGCGCAGAAATCGAATTAATATTTTTGTGCGATCTCACACGTATACTGAGTTGAGTACTGCTGTTTAGTGTGTTCTAAAAATTTAACAATTTTTCGAACTCTTCGAACACTTACTATGAAAAATGGAGGCGTATATTTTCGCTACACGAACACCTGAAAATTGTTTGTTAAGAATTAATTTTGATTGGTTGAAAATAAATTTCGTGCTGCGCGATTGGTTACAGCAGCAAAATGTTTGCTCACGTTCGTTTCATAAAAATATGAAATTACACTACTTACCGATGTTATTAGAGTTACACCAACAAAAATTTCCCCTCTACTTCAAATGCACGAGTTCGAAGGATCTCTACTTCCCTATTTAGTGCGTTGGCAGTTATCCAAAATTCCGTCATTTACCTAATTTGGACTTGGAGTATAATTTTATGCAACCTTTACAGCCTTATTAGGTCATTTTATAAGTATATGAATTGAACTTTACGACACTCGAACATTGGTTGGGACAAAATATATAGGGAAAATAAGTGAAAAATCATGAAAAGTTGATATTCTCTTATTGTTTGTTTAATTCAAAAACTAAAAGAGATACAAAAAAATCGTTTGCACCAATGGAAAGTTCTAACATTTACCTTTAAATTGATGTAGGTATAACAAAAAGTAATTACTAGTTTTCTTTAATAATATATTCCGACTTTTCCTCCGCGGGACGTAGATCATTCACAATGTGATTCGCTTTACACATAACTCCTGTATCTAGCTTAATAAGCGAATTTTAAAGTAATACAAACTGTGGTAATACCTTTAACAATCGATATTTGTCGTATAGTATATCAAACATCCTATAGCTTTCAGATATAATAAATCACAAGAATATTTATTCTTTTTCCAATATCAATCTAAGAAAACGTTTCTGTAGCAATTCTAGTGCATTTAGGTGAGTTTTGGCTACACCTCTCCAACCTAATATATCATAGTTTAAACGACTTTCTACCAATGAGTGATAAATAACTATCATTTGCTGGATATTCAATATAGGTATGTATATCTTTTTAATAAATATTTAAACTTATATAAAATAAATTAAAATGTTTTTATGATATAGGTAGATTATATACGATTCCCATCGTAAATGTTTGTCTATATATGATAATCTCTAAAAGTATTTTATTTCAGCTTTAGTAGGTAAAATGGCTCGCTGAGTTCTCAAAGTATTTATATTTATTTGATTAAAGGATAATGGAAGCCCCTCTTTGACAGCTAAAAGGTAAATAAAAGCTTTTCTCAAAATTAAGCGTTAAAAGTTTATGATCGAACCAAAGTGGCTAAATCAGTTTCCACAATATTTTTCAGTTCATTCCATGTGTCGGCTTTATGAAAAATTGCTGTGTCATCAGCGAAACTTAGGTATCTATTATTTGCCTGAATTTTGTAAGAAAAACATTTCATTTACAAAAATCGAAAATAATAAGGGTCCTAACCTAATACCTGCCGTAGGTATCTTGCGGCCCTTCACCGGCGATTATTTGAAAATACTCGAAGAGAATCCGAATCTCTTCTTATGATGACATCATTAGTTTTGTGAAAGAACAAATTAAGATTGTTGAATTCGTCACCTAGATTTGGGATGAAACATGGCCCTCTAATATTGAGTAGTAATTGGAATGTCTTTTCCATAGGGTTATCTTATCTTTTATTTAGATTTTAAACTTCCTCGTCATATAAGTAGATGTTATACCGAAACAGCCAATTATTTTAAGGTTTCGCAGGTGCGTAGGTACTTAACATCTTAATTATGACGCGGCTATCTATCATCGTATATTTAAATCAATAAGAATTAAGCCTTTGCGCCAAATTAAACAATGAATTACAATGATTCTCGATTCTGATATTAGAGTTTTGTGCGCCTCATTTGCTTCCTAAACTGTTTCATAGTCAATTGTTATATGAGTCTCGCCTAAATACTTTTCATATTCTTGCGTTAACAGATTCGACTGTCACCCTCAATTGGATGGCGACTCACCCATCCAAATGACAAACGTTTGTGTAAGTATGGTGGCAAAGATCTAATCGTTAACAAATTATAATTCGTGGAAATAATTTTAGTGATTGTTTATCGAGAAGTAGCTAACCCCTTGTGGAAGTGTGATCTTGGAAATGCTTAAAGTTAAAATATCTATGAATGATCAATTACTACAGTTTGTCTAGGAAGAAACCTATCCAAGATCCAAAGTAGTTTTATTAAGAGTTAATGGAAATATCAACATTCTGTTTTATAGTATGGAAATTAATTATTGTGAGCCAGAGACAAATATACGACCGACGTATTCATTGTGGCACAGACCCCGTATAACGATTTCATCATTCCATCCATTGCTCGGATCGGAGTCTATAATTCCTTTCCATGCTGTATATTAATAATGCAGCACATGGGTCAAACAGTTGAGAACGTATAAGTCCTTGGATTTTTAAAATTATTGCTGTTAGTCACTTTTATTTTAGGCTTCGATTTGAAAATGGCTGTACATACTTTCATCAGAATGGTTCAGCATCGACATTTCCGATCTGAGATGAAGCTATATGTATAGATACTAGTAGGAGAGCCCTCGACCGGGATTTTCGACCTCATCGCGACATTCGCGACACGAGGATTCTATTTTTTTTGCAATCCACGATGTAGTTCCAAGTTGGACCCTCTACCTTGGATTTCTTACCAGAACGCCCCCCCCGGCGACGTTTTTTCGTTTGGAAATAGTGTTTGAAGTTTTCGTGTTTTTGCAATTTTTTCAATCTATAAAAGGAACTGAATATCTCCATTGAATATGAAGCTTGCTAAAATAACGTAAGTCTGGCGGGCGCTGGCTCTTACTCTAATTAGGTTAATCCATACTGATTTAAATTTTGACGGACAGCATCTTATATCACATATTTACTAGAACTGTTTATTGATCATTATCGCATATCCAACTATCACACACGTCCCTACTTATTTCTTTGCTTAAATTGCATTACTGGATTCTCTCACCCTGTAGCATTAAGTATTAGATGTAGAATTCAAAAATGTAATAGTTTCTTTCATTTACAATCAGAACCTTAGATTCCTGCGTGATAGAAAATCTTCCTAGTTTAAGAGTAAAACAGTCAAAGGCATTCTTACACACTGGTTGCGATTATACGCTGATTCTGTAAGGAGAATCCCTTATCGCAAGCATGGAATTCCTCCTATAAGGTATACATTTTATTTGTTTATTTGAATATGTGGCAACAAAACCTGATTTAGTTTCAGATTTGTTTTGATTACATTTTCTTCAAGCATTCAAACGCTTTTTAGCCCGATTTTATCGATGCAAAGGTAGTTTTGGACGAACTTTAACAATTCGTAGTATCTCTGGAATATAATATGATATGATATCATATAGAATAAGTTAGCTGATCGGGGAACCCAGTGGAAATTGATACCTCCGAGTGCCCCACTTATAGGGGATGTAACTCCTCTCACTAATATTTCCGCTTTTGATCTTACTAACCCGAACAGATTTAATAAATGATTGGTCGCATAGTCCAAAATTTTTGGGAAAGCAGATGGCTTTGGAATGCAGATAGTCAGTATGTAAAAACAGGACCAATTGTTGTTTTGGATCAACCAAATACACAGATCAAGTATATCCTGATAGGCAAGTGCGCTACCTCTCGACCATCAATTATATAAATATGGGCATACACAGGAGACCCGTGTTATTATGGTCTGTCCTCTGCCAATGCAACCTAATTTTTTTTTGACTAGCACAATAGAAACCATTTACCATGTTTTACGTTGCATTATGAAGAATTGGTGAAGCTGAACTGTCATTGCTGTTATTGTTTATTAAGCAGAGAATTGGAATAGAAGTATAATCTACATTGTTGCTATGTGCTATGTATTTTATAAAGTGCATTTGTGAAATTGCGCAGATGGAGCAGAACTGTTGGACATTTCTTCAGTGGCCTGTGAAATTTATTGAAATGGTGTATACAGGTCTACATGAGATCTATTGATGTCACTGCCACTATTTTGGTTAATTTTCCGGAATAAAAAAATGGTGACTTAAAAAATATAAAAATGTGTCCTTAACCATTCCTCACATCACCGAAAATTCTATGATTTAGTGTTAGGTAAAGAAAAGCGACTCAAGCGAGACCCTGCAGTTTATTGTAGAGTCCAAATCACATTTAGAGTATCGCTAGTTCGCTCTCTCTCTAAATTTGAAGCAAATCAGAAATAAATGTTTTAATTTGCTTTTGCTTTTAGATTCAAAGTATGAAATTTCGCAACCAAAAAAGTAGATATCAATGCATTTACCCACAGCGTCGTAACTAAGGTCATGAGCGCCCAGAGCAAGATTCGAATTTTGCGCTCACAAAAAAATTTTTGAGGGATTTCAAGATAATTGTGTTTTACAAGGCACGGGCACCAGTCATGGCTGGTGCCCGTGCCCTTTGGGATATGCTGCGCCCCTTTGAGGTCTGCGTACCCTGGCAGCCTCCCCTGTAGCCAGCCCCTAGCTACGACGCTGTTTACCCATTTAGCTACCATGCGTAGTTTTGCATATGAAGTTTTAGGGGATGGTAAATAAAAATATATTAGTATCTCAATAAAAGTTCTCAGACGTCTTGTTTTAAAGAAAAAATTATTTATATTTTAATTTGTAACATGGGTGTCACTAGCTTAATTTGGAAAATATTTTGCCTAGTTCGCTAATGTCAAAAGTGGTAAACCAAGTAATAAAAGTAGGAATTTTATAAGAATTAAAATATGAGAATTTTCTTGCAAGTAGGTATTCTTTAATTATAAATAAGTTTTACAATTATTCCCAAATGAGGTATCTTTCAAAGTGCATTAGATTCAAGGCTGCAGCGCATTTACCTCGCCATAATGCTGCCCACTGAGGCAACCTTATACAAGTTTATCTGCTCTTATTAGGTTATGCATTAATTAACCAATTGGTTTTGCACAATTAATAGTATCCATAAACAGATAGCGTTGAGTTATAGCAATTAAAAAGTCACCGGTGAGTTTACACCAATCTCCTTTAACTTCATGCCTAGCTTGTCCAATAGAAATTCTTTTCCGATACGGTGAAATAGAATGGTCCATTATTGTTATAATCGTAGATAAAGTATAGTATTCAACTGGTGATAATGCTATAGTATTATCCCTTGTCAAATAATATACTATTACCAGCCTTGCATTAGATTAGCAATTATCTAAAACTAATTTATTTATGGTTATATTTTCGACTATTAAACATATTCCCAGTAAACAAAACTGTTAGATAGATTTTCGATATTTTATTCGAAATAATATGATTCTTGGTGAATGCCATACCGGAAACAGTTTATGAGTTAGCGTCCTAATAGTAACACGTAACACATTTATGTTGAATAATAGAGACAGATGAATGCTAATTTTGCATCACGTTTAATAACACCACATGCGATTACAACGCCCCTTTTCTCGGAAGACTTTAGAAGAGCCTTGTATGGGAGCTACACATTTAAAGACGAGGGATATACACCCAATATCCGTCTATAGTGGAAAAATCCCTCTCACAGTATTTTTCACTGCCACAACCGGGAATCGAACCCGGAACATTTGGGTTAGAGGTTAAAGGCAGGTGCGCTACTTCTCGACCATCAGTCATATATGTAGGTACCTGAAATTTAGTCCATAAGACATTTTCTATTCCAGACCTTGGTGTCACTTTATTTATAGATAAAAATTTGCTGTTTTGGAAAAAATGTACACACACACTATAACTAAATACATTAACTGTACAGATAATACAAAGAAATACACATGTAATGATATTTTATTGACAATGAAATAATAACAGCGTAACAGTTTAGTTTTGATAATGTCATAATGCTTAAAAATATGAGATATTCACAAATATCACAGGTGGTATTGGTCCCGGTGCCGAGACTTCTGATTGGGGTTACAGGGCCGTCCTAAAGGGCCTTCGATGATAAAAATACACCCAGGCCCCCAAAAACCCCGGTACGGCCCTGGGGGTTTTACAGTAGACTAGACAGAGCTTTCTTTGTGCGGCGGAGGAGTTTGGGTGGCGCAGTTTCGAGACTGCAGAATGGGGGCCCACGTGACATGATAGGGCTTCACTGGCATTTGCGTTGCACAATTGCGCTTGCTAGATGGTCGTGCCGTTATTGTGTAGGGAACCATCGAAGCATCCAGGAGAGTTTCTGAAAAATGATGAATTTTAATTAATAGCTCTACAAAAAAATACTGATACTATATGAGAATAAATTTCGTACACAAAATCAATTGGCTTGAAGCAGGGACGGCAATGGTTAAAATGTCAGTTGGCTTTCATGAATGGGGTTACAGAATCTGTATTGCTCCGGCAAACTTGTAGTTATGGATTATAAAAGGAATATATTTTTTAGATTTGTATTTCTATCAAATAATAATAATTCTATTTATATAGTTCGTAGTCTACAATACTGAATACCATCTTGATTTTCGTAATTTATACAACAGGTTCATAATTAACGACCTCAAAAACCCATATGTAGTGGGTTTGTCCAAATCGTTCATTTATTTTGAACTGGTCCCAGCCCAGCGCATGTACCTCAATTTGAAAAGATTTAAAATACAATTCTATATATCTAGGTGAAAAGATATCGTATCGAAATGAACCAAAAACGATTCGACACTTGAATGTTAATATAGGCAAAGTTTACTAAATACTATAAGTTACCTCACTCCTTCTCGGCTCTTTCAAATTTGAACATCAAAGGCATCAGCGCACGAAGTCATGTACCTAGGTCACAGAAATCATTCGTAGAGTGAACGAGTGCCACTGTGTACGTGCCCTGGGTACCTTTTACCGAGGACGTGGGGGTCAAGAGGTAGGGGTAGGCGAGCCGAGAAGTGGGGCAGGCGGATTCGTGCCTTTCGTTGAGTGACGTAACTTATAGTATTTAGTAAACTTTGGTATAGGTCTGAAACATTCATTAAATAGGACAAAAAGCATTTTTTGTACTTTTAGGTTAGGAAATCTCAAAATCATTTTTGCAATCAGATTCGTGTGAGAAAAAATCCTTCGGGTTTATGTTTCTTCAGATCCATACCATTCGTTCACTGTCACTGTCTAATTTATATGCCTTGTTATTTTAGTCAAATGAATCATACTTTTGAAATCTCGAAATAGGTATTTTCATGATAGCTTAAATATGCAGAGTATACGGTATGTACGTAACAAAGGGACCGTTATAATTCTCTATAATTGACGCTAAAATGATCGTACTCCGTCAAACTTCACTTTACTAAAAAAAATATTTAGTATTCATAGGCGCACCCAGAGTTTGTTCTTCTTGGGGGGGGGGGGGGCATAATACAAAAACATTGTGATTGAAGTTTTATCATTGTATTTTATTAAATAAGAATCGCTACATACAATCTACAATCAGATTGTAATAATGTACGTGTGCTAAAAAATCACATATAAAACACAAAAAAAGGAACATTGTAGTTATAACATAGAAACAAAAGTAACAAAAAATAAAATAAAAAAGAGTCAAATAATACAATACCAACGAAAAACAATATTCATATTCAATATTCAACAATTTTTTTTTCTTACTTGGGGGGGCCCTGGCCCCTTGCCCCCCCTGGGTGCGCCTATGTTAGTATTACAGTATGGCTTAATGTTGTAAACTAATTGCTTGACTAGTTGCAAGTACGCTGATAATTGCAATAACCACGTAACACATATTAATATTATGGTAGGTGAAACGTTCTATCAGCAGTGGTATTAACGAATATTTACAGAGAAGGTAACAGCAAAATAATACAGCACTGCAGCAACCACCACCGGAACAGCATATAATTTATATCTCTCGGTTTAACATACGGGGCAACTGAATCCAATATGAAATATTCAGAGTATATTAATTGTTTTTGTTCGTTTCTCCATCAAACAAGGGTAGGTAAATGTTTACATTTCAATCATTATTCGATTTCCAAAGTGCCAATAAGCAAAATACGTGATCCTTATTCAACAAATTTTTTATTTTCATATACGACAAGGTAGTTTTTTATCGCCACTAAACTTAAAGACTGAATAAGATAGATTTAAACATGTACTGAGAGTTTCCATTAAAAGAAAATAATTATACATATATACAGGGTGAGTTAACGGTGCGAAAAAGTCCAATATTTCCTTTATTGTCGATAATACAAACATAAGTTTTATATAGAAGTTGTAGGAGACCAAAATGGCTACATTTTAAACTTAGTTTGAATTATACGGGGTGATTCGTGAAAGCGGGACGCTATAGATACTTATCAATTTTTTTAAATGGGACATCCTATATATTTTTGAAAATTTGAATTCTTTATGAAATTCTCTATATTACTATATAGGGATATCATAGTATAAAACTTATAATTCTCAAGATATTTAAGAAAATTAAGGAAAAAATTAATTTGTCAGCAGTAATTGATTTATTTGTTACAAGGTGTTACGAACATGTTGACATTTTCGGAAAACTTCGAAGCTCATTATCACGCTTATTTCAAATAGATTTTTTCTTATAGGCCTATTTATTCCCTGCAACTTTTGTTAATTAATATGTCCCATACCTATCCGAAAGGGTTTAGGAGACATTGGCAGAAATTTAGATTTTTTACATTATTTGGAACGGTTTTATACCTTTTAATCACATTAGCCTCGACATTAAATAAAAAGTGAAATAAATTATTCAGATTATTTTTAAATTAGCATTCCTAATACATAAAATGAAATATTTTTTTCTTATAGGATATGAAAAGCTCCTCTGAACAGGAAAATTTTATTTCCATTTAAGTGAAAAAAGTCAAACAAAATAAAGTGAATGAAAAATAAAATTATTGCAAGTGAAAAAACCAGGTTTCACAAATATACAAAATATACTTAAGACAAAAATGTTAGCTTCTAAAATATATCATATGAAGTACCCTAAACGACGTACCTATAACAAATAAAAAATTTATGGAAAATTTGATGCCACAGGACATGTTGATTTTATTTTATTTTGTTTGGCTTCTTTTCAATTAAATGTACATAAAATAATAATTTTCCTGTTCAGAAGAGCTTTTACATTACTTATAAGAAAAAATATTCCATTTTATTCGGAATACTAGTTTAAAAATAATCTGAATGATTTATTTTTCTTCTCATTTAACATCTTCTGTTTGTTTTTTCTCGAGGCTAATGTGATTAAAAGGTATAAAACCGTTCCAAATAATGTAAAAATCTAAATATCTGCGAATATCTCCTAAACCCTTTAGCCTTTAAGGTAGGTATATGACATATTTAACAAAAGTTGTAGGGAATAAATAGGCCTATAAGATTTTGTAAAAAAATATGGGGTGTTCCGTTTGAAATAAGCGAGATAATGAGCTTCCAAGTTATCTGAAAATCTTAACATTTTCTGAACACCCTGTAACAAATAAATCAATTCTAAACTAGTAGTTAAAATAAACCTTCTTTTAACCCGAAATGAAAGGGCTCTTGTTTAACTTAACACAGTGACGAAATAACAGTAGGTAATTTAAAAAAAATGCAGAAAACTTCATTTTTTTCTTAATTTTCTTTATTAAATCAACTCTCAAAATTGAAGATCTCGCTTCCAACTAATCTGCTACATTAATCTCTTGTCCCTGAAGAATATAGCCATATACAAAGAATTAGTAAGTTTTCTGAATAATACAAATCAATTTTTATAAATTTTCAAAGTTAGATAGGTTAGACTCGAACCCTTATGTGTTCTTCCTTTTGTACTATGGACCTTCTAACCGTGACCTTTAACCTGTATGTGTTAGTAATATAAATGCTCTGAAGGGCCCCTGAGCGGGAAGAGTGTGCCCTTGTGTTCTCCCTATCGTTTTTTAGTTATGTTTGGTTAAGATTTTGTTAAGTTAGTTTGAATTTTATAAATATAAAAATTGCGACTGGCTAATACATCACGTCCAATGCAAAAAAACAAATCTAGAGAACTATAAGTTTTAGACTATGATATTATATAGAAATATCGAAAATTTCATGGAGAATTCAAATTTTTAAAAATACATAGGGTGTTCCATTTATCTATAGCGCCCCACTTTCATGAATCACCCCGTATATTTCGAACTAATTTTAAAATGTCGCCATTTTGGTCTCCTACAACTTTTTGTTTTTGTTATCGACAATAAAGGAAGTATTGGACTTTATCGCATCGTTGACTCACCCTGTACAGTGCCCCGAAATGGGGGTGCATGTATTGTTATTTTGGTTATTATGAGAGATAAAGAAACGGTTAATGGGGAAAGTTCTAGAGAATTTTACGACCATTTCGATGATGTCTTTAAACCTAGCTATCTCCGTTTTCGAAATATTTTCAAAAAACTGAAAAGGTCAATCTTTTCCTTGGCCTCTAGAACGTGTGTACCAAATTTGAAAGCTTTATCTCAAAAACTGTAGCTGCTATCGCGATACATACATATAGACACACACACACAGACAGAAATTTTTTTTGCCTGAAATTTTGTGAATCATTAGAATTCGTCGAGATTCGTCCAGAAATGCAATAAAAATTTTCAATAATTTACTTCCTCACCTTTGGTAAAATGTTCAACATTAATTTTTTAAATATTATTTATAGACAGTGGCGTAACCAGCAAAATCCACGTATACCAAACCAAAACAGTGAACACTATACTTTACTTTAGGTGATTAAAATCTATCATCACAAGCTTAAATCATCTTTCAGTTAGTTTTATCACTTGGCTTTGGCTACCCCCTCAATTCAGTTCTGGTTACGCCACTGTTTATACGCGATTGTCAGGGAAAATAAATATCAATAGTAACTATTGTAATTGCAATGAGATGAACTGTTCCAAGATAGCTGCAGGCTATCTGATATAATTCAGGAATATAATCTGCTGGATAATTAGATGTTTCGTCCGTTTTCCTGAAAGAAATTTTAAATGACAAATTAGAAAACTCAAACTTTGTCATAGGGATATTTCGATTCCGATTTTTGAAATTTTAGTCCTGCAACAGAAATTTTGTCAAGCAACTGATATAAAGGTGCATACCAGACTCGAAAGGTAATCTAAACGAATGATTTAGTTATTTTATCTATTCAAAATGAAAAGTAGGGAATAATTTCAAATGTAGATATGTTTAAGAATTGGAATATCTTCAAGGGTGGCTCCGAATACATAAAGGTTTCGGAGAGATGAACGTTCTGGATTTAACATCCAGGAAAATATTGGAGTTCAGAGAATGTTGTAAAGTTGACAGTTGACTTTTTAAGTCCTGGCCGTAGGTTTTGGGGCCCATCTCATCAAAAGGAACTAAGAAATTTTTAATTTGCAAAATCTATTATAAATTGAGATGAATAAGAACTTTATTAAATTGATTATAATTATTGCTTTGGTGAACATTATTTGAAAATCTTTTAATTTGGGAAACAGCCATCTAGTCAAAAATGGCTTACATTTTATCTGTAAATTTAAAATACACTCAGTTCCATAAAAAGTGACGCACTCGATTTTTCGGGTAATTTTAAAGTTCTGTTGTTCTTAAACCGGTGGACCGATTTGAACATTTTTTTTTTTCAGTTTATAGCAAAATTCATTCTCTATGAGCCGGATTGGAAGCAATGGTGAGTTCTTCCATATTTCATGGAAATTAATGGAGAATTTTAAACCTAAGTTTTTTCGCAGGTTTTCAAAACACCCTGTGGATTATTCTCGCATTCATGGAAAAATTATTCATTCTGCATTCGATGAACCATTTTTTAGTAAACATTTTGTTTCTTTATTCATTGATTTATCTCTAAAATTGTCCGAATTACAGCTTTTTTGCTGAAACCTTGCGTATTATCAACTTTCTGAATTTACCGAGTTTTATAAACTGATACGGATTTTAAAAAACATTTTTATTAAACAGTAAACACAAAGTTATAAACTTGTTCAGGATTTATTTGAGGCATTTTGCGTAATTTTAGTCTCTAAAACTTCTTTAATGACACTTAATTAATGACAACAACAAAGTATGGAGACATACAACAAATTAATTGCTATGGCAACGGCAATTGCTTTTTCAAAAGCAATGTGATCCTACAATGAAATAAATTTCCACTTTTTTATTTTTTGAAAGACAAAGGAATTACCTACCAATAAATAGTAACTGTGAGAGATAAGTACATCCCTCTGGTGGTCAGTTGCTACTACCAGTCAAGACATCGAAGATGTCTAGTGACCGATAGCGGCTTGCCAAGCAAGCACCAAGAGCGGCGACCTCTAGCCCTGATGGACTAAAACATGCTTAATAAATAGGATTATAGGAAACAACTACTGGACGGGCAAAGGCCCCGACTCCCATTGAATTATACCTATAAATCCAAAATTGGTAGCCAAATTTGTTATTTGTCTTTTCTCCACCAGACACAGACCGGTTTCGAACTCTTTATGTTCTCATCAGTGTGCCACAGGTAGCTGAAAAGACAAATAACAAAGGCAAACCAAACTGGTCTATGGCAGACCCAGCACATAGTAACTGTGAGAGATAAGTACATCCCTCTGGTGGTCAATTGCTACTACCAGTCAAGACATCGAAGATGTCTAGTGACCGATAGCGGCTTGCCAAGCAAGCACCAAGAGCGGCGACCTCTAGCCCTGATGGACTAAAACGTGCATGATAAATAGGATTTATAGGAAACATTATACCTATAAATCCAAATTGGTAGCCAAATTTGTTATTTGTCTTTTCTCCACCAGACACAGACCGGTTTCGAACTCTTTATGTTCTCATCAGTGTGCCACAGGTAGCTGAAAAGACAAATAACAAAGGCAAACCAAACTAGTCTATGGCAGACCCAGCACAAGTAAGTAGTGAGGGATAAGTGCATCCCTCACTACTTACTTGTGCTGGGTCTGCCATAGACTAGTTTGGTTTGCCTTTGTTATTTGTCTTTTCAGCTACCTGTGGCACACTGATGAGAACATAAAGAGTTCGAAACCGGTCTGTGTCTGGTGGAGAAAAGGCAAATAACAAATTTGGCTACCAATTTGGATTTATAGGTATAATTCAATGGGAGTCGGGGCCTTTGCCCGTCCAGTAGTTGTTTCCTATAATCCTATTTATTAAGCATGTTTTAGTCCATCAGGGCTAGAGGTCGCCGCTCTTGGTGCTTGCTTGGCAAGCCGCTATCGGTCACTAGACATCTTCGATGTCTTGACTGGTAGTAGCAATTGACCACCAGAGGGATGTACTTATCTCTCACAGTTACTATGTGCTGGGTCTGCCATAGACCAGTTTGGTTTGCCTTTGTTATTTGTCTTTTCAGCTACCTGTGGCACACTGATGAGAACATAAAGAGTTCGAAACCGGTCTGTGTCTGGTGGAGAAAAGACAAATAACAAATTTGGCTACCAATTTTGGATTTATAGGTATAATTCAATGGGAGTCGGGGCCTTTGCCCGTCCAGTAGTTGTTTCCTATAATCCTATTTATTAAGCATGTTTTAGTCCATCAGGGCTAGAGGTCGCCGCTCTTGGTGCTTGCTTGGCAAGCCGCTATCGGTCACTAGACATCTTCGATGTCTTGACTGGTAGTAGCAACTGACCACCAGAGGGATGTACTTATCTCTCACAGTTACTATGTGCTGGGTCTGCCATAGACCAGTTTGGTTTGCCTTTGTTATTTGTCTTTTCAGCTACCTGTGGCACACTGATGAGAACATAAAGAGTTCGAAACCGGTCTGTGTCTGGTGGAGAAAAGACAAATAACAAATTTGGCTACCAATTTTGGATTTATAGGTATAATTCAATGGGAGTCGGGGCCTTTGCCCGTCCAGTAGTTGTTTCCTATAATCCTATTTATATACCAATAAATAAAAAAAAATTAAAAACTGGTTTAAAAAAAAAGAAAAAAGTTAGGTCAAAAATCAAATTCGTCACTTTTTTTGGAACTGAGTTTATTTAAAAACCTTGACAATTTCTATTGGTTTATATGCCATACAATAGGGTTATTTCATGTTAAAGAAAAACTTAAAAATACCTATCAATTTGGATAGTAGAATATGCAAGAATAATGTATTGGTAAATACCATGTCTTTATTATTTGTTAATTATTCATAAATCAATAAAAAGTATCGTCAATAATTTCAAATTTTATTAACTTCTGACGTCACGGTTTAGAACTAAATCTAGGAAGATTTGTTTTTGTTAAGAGTCCAGTAGCATTTGACACTTTTGACAGTTTGCTTTAGTTTGTGTTAGTTCATCACTTTTTACTATTATGGAGCCTGATTTCGTTAAAGCTAGCAGTGAAAATTTACCTGAAGTTATGATTTAGGAATTCTTTGCGAAAAATATGGACTATTTCAGTGCCGAGTTTAAGAGCGTGAAAAATGTGAGGTTAGTTTTCTTGAGATATTTCATCTACGCTATACTGCGCATGCGTAAACATTTACGTCACGACTGTTGGCGGGAACGTAATATTTTCAAATTACAAACCGAGTTTAAAAATACGTAGGCGCAAAAAAAATACTTTTTTTCCAAATATACAGTATTTTTAAGTGTTCCTGATTGTACATTTAACATAAATATAAATTGTGAAATAACCCCCTGTAGTGAGTATGACCACTCATCATGTGCATCATTTCTCAAGACACGAAAAAGCAGAGTTCACGTAAAGACGTTATATCTCGGAAAGTACCAGCGATAAAACAGTGAACAAAAAAACAAAATGTTTATAAAAAATGGTTCATCGAATGCAGAATGAATAATTTTTCCATGAATGCGAGAATAATCCACAGGGTGTTTTGAAAACCTGTGAAAAAACTTAGGTTTAAAATTCTCCATGAATTTCCATGAAATATGGAAGAACTCACCATTGCTTCCAATCTGGCTCATAGAGAATGAATTTTGCTATAAAATGAGAAAAAAAAAGTGCAAATCGGTCCACCGGTTTAAGAACTAAAGAACTTTAAAATTACCCGAAAAATCGAGTGCGTCACTTTTTATGGAACTGAATGTATTATGACACTACTGATGTCATTTTTATTCTTACATTAGGTATATATACCGAGGTAACTTTCCGATTATTATTTCCTTATTTCTTATGGATCGAGATAAAATTTGTCATTCACCAAAATGACATTTTCTTATGCATTTGTCAAGTTTCCTCAACTTTTGATTTTTAAGTTTACCGTGTATAGTTTTGAATTTTGCTCATTTCACTCCATAAATATGTGTTTATAAAGAAAGAAGCTGATAAAACTATTTTTAACTATTCATTGATAATAAATCTTCTGCATTAATGAATCATTTATGGAATTTGTTAAACAGCTGAATCTACTCGATACCCAAATATTAAGGAGACTACTACTTACAAATTTGTGTTTGGATATAGTTATTTTCCTAACAAGTGCGGAAAGTTGTACTTTTCCGCACGCGACAAGGAGTTCTATCAAGCAGTCGAGTGCGGAAAAGACAGTTTCCGCATGTGTTAGGAACAATATTTTTCCTACGAGCGTGATGAATACATTTTTTACTTAATTAAGAAACTAGACTCTACCTTAAAAAGATGCTGCTGTTTCTAAAACGTCAAAATGAGACAGTCATGACTATTATGCTACGTGTTTTTTTGATATTTAAAGTTATAGGAGCTACTTCAAAAGAGTTAGTATAAATAGAAATGATTTAATTTCATTAAATTTGTATAAAATTATCCAAAAATGCAAATAAAAATATAATTACTTTCGCGGCAAAATACGTTTTTCCGCACTAGTGCGGAAAAGCACAACTTTCGAAGCTAAAATGCGTGCGGAAAAGTGATACTTTCCGCACGCTCGTAGGAAAAAGAATTAGAGAGATAATGTCTTAAATTTGTGAAATTAAATTTTGTATAATTGTTTCTGGAATCTGGTACACGTTTATTTGGAATTATTAATACAATCAACATAATCAACGCGGAAGGAATCCAGAACCCCTTCTACAGTTTCGCGAACGTCTTAGAATTTGAATTATTAATATCTACGCTATTTTCAACCTAATTCTCGATTTTCAAAAGCCACTGCTATAACAATTTTGATATACTTAGAAAAACAAATGAGAGTCGCCTAATACAGCTATTTATGCAAAAGTGGGTGTTTACTGCATGCGAAAATTCACACATAATCATAATAAACATAAATTATTCATATCCTGATATTTAAATGAAAAATGAAGTATAATAAAATTAATATATTCTGATTTGTCAAGTACTTTTACACTCTACATCCTTATGTAATTAAAATGGTTAATATGATGCACAAAACCTGACAGCGGCAGCGACATTATTTTAAAAATAATTAAGTATTGTCAAAAATGTGTCAACAAGCAATTCATTAATCCGACTAAAACAATTATCTGTAAAAATACATAATAAACTTTTTTGTCACTAAATTGGCTTAGTCCACTGAGAAAACGTTCACTGCAAACGAGTTTTCAAAGTTAAGGGCGATCACTCAATATGTGAAAACTTTGTTTTACCTCCCGGGGGAGACCGCGACCACGGAGTGCCTTACGGGCTATTCTCTGAAATTAATACTGAAACTTTTCAGCTCCTACAGTGTTAAAACAACAAGAATTCAATTTACGATAAATACAAAGACCGTTCTGGTATTAGTTGAAAACGATATCCCTAATTCAAGAATTACAGCTTTTATTTTCTTTCATGAATATATGTACAGGGTGGCTGCAATTCGAGAAACACTACAGGGACCACGCTTATTAAAAAAAAGATACAGCGTACTTGATATTTGATACAATTTTATATTGAAGTTTTATATAAATGATTATTTAAAATTTTGTAACAAAATTATTATTAACATTAAATATGATAATAATATAAATACATTTTTCTATAGTTTTAGGTTATATGTCTATTTACACATACTTACAGTATGAGTATGAGACGTAGTAAATAAGAAACATTTAGAAAACAAGTGTTAGAAAAGAATAGAAAATGACAGTAAAAAGCGAAATTTAGAATTGTCAGTAATAGATATAAAATATTTACCTAACACATTGGTAATAGAAATGCATACAATACGAACGGGAGCTGTGAAAACATGTAGCTTTCAATTCAATTATGTAAGTGGGGTGATGTTTATGGCGGCTTTAAAAGTTGAATGAGGGAATTATATCCTTCACTCAACGCTTAAGGCAGAACGCTTTGTTTATCTTCTTCGTTCTTGTGACTGTTCCTATTACTAACAG
The DNA here is from genome assembly GCA_963680705.1 of Rhagium mordax. Lineage (NCBI taxonomy): Eukaryota > Metazoa > Arthropoda > Insecta > Coleoptera > Cerambycidae > Rhagium > Rhagium mordax. The sequence goes on from OY796657.1 coordinate 74,422,155, forward strand.
CAAGGCCAATCCCAGACTCTCTGATGCTGTCGGGTCAAGTTTTTATGACCCATTGAAAATCACCATTGGGATATTATTTGACTAGCAAAAAATAAAGTGGAAAGGAGCGTTGGTTCCAACATTTTATTTACCATCTCTTATTATAGGTCTCAAACTGTAACACAATATTGGGTGGATTCCTATCACTTATACAGTATTTTTGTGTTTTCGTTGCTTTCTTTATGGTTGGAACATGTATTGGTATAATTTGAATAGGGGATAGGAGTCAAGATATGAAACCAAATGGTCTTATATTAAATACAGTATTAATACTTTTCAAAACAAGCCGGAAATTAACAGTGCCCCTTGCGTATTGATTACATTAAACACTATCACATTCGAACAAAATTTCAAGAGCTAAAGAGCTTAAAATACAATATCCTAATTATTAACACTACATTAGTACAATGTTTTGCAGACTGATTTCAGTTGCTACAGAAATAGTGTTATAAAAAATACTTTCCTTTTCAATGTTTTATTTCTCGCATTTATATAAATTCAAAAGATAAAATGAAATACAAAATACATTAATAAATGTGTTAATTGACTTTTCTCGGAGCTTTTGATGTCCTTTTTTGGTCAATAAAATTCGCGGCATTCTCCCAAACTGTCAAATTCCTTGTGGACGAAATTAAACTTTTCTCAAACTCATTATAAACTCACCGTTATTTGGAGCATCTGGAATAAGATCCGGATTGTTGTCGTCTGAAATTGTATCCGTGTAAAGGGGTGGCACACGGGGTGTCAAAGGACTTTCCTCTAACTTCGGACTTCGGACTCGAGGGTTCCGAACAGGGCTGTCCACCTGAAATAAACCACTAAAGAACAGATGTTCAACTGGCAAACATTTAATCCATATTGATACCTTTACTTAGAATAATTGATTACCTAATAGATTCATAGTAAGAATCTTTTAAGCTAGGAAATTAATTTTGATTTTGTTTATAGATTCGTCTCAAAGGTCTATTAAAAAATTTATTATAGGGAAGAAACTGTAATTGAATTAAGATTATTATGGTTATTTTTCAGAAGTGAATATTTTTATAGTGTCATTTACATAATATGGCAGAGATCAAAGTATACATGCCAGATTTTGATTTTCAGGAAATATTTAATTTATAGCAGTAGGACCTATTTAGGTATCTTATGAAAATAACAAACAATATTTATATCGTTGATGAAACAGTAATATATCAATTTTTTCTCTTCCTTTTCAATATATCCTCGAATAAATCTTATGATTCGAATTTTTGGTCAATTATACAAAATGAAAATAAAGCAACTAGAATTTCAGCTATAGTAATACGAGAAAATAAAACTTATGGCGGTCCAAATTTAATAGTTAAGGTATTTGGTGATTTATTTAGTAGTGTTGATCTAATATATAATGGAATACACCATATACCGGGTGGCCACGAGTCAATGTACGCCCCCAATTTTTTGGTTGTTTTTGAATTCAAAAATTTCGTTTTTGGTATACGTGAATAAGACAAAAGTGGGCTATCTTTAGACTAACAGGAACAAAAATATCACTTCCGGTTGAACCGGAAGTGACATCAACTTTTTTTTCTTAAATGGAATGACCATGTTTTTTTGTGGTGTTTTATAAAACATGAAATTCTAACTGCAACAGTTTTTTCCAATTTCAAAAATTCCAAAAAATAAGTAAAATACGAACGATTTTTTATTTTTTACAAAATGGCCGCAACAGATATATGCGATGTAAGAAAATTACTAAGTAGGCTATGGAAATTTTTAACAAGGTAGTAAGCTTGGTAAAGAATAAAATAGTTATTTAAATTACTGATAGATACGACTATTTTTAGGTTTTTCTCAAAAAATGGAATTTAATTTTCATTTTCATTTCCGTAGGGGTTCTATGGAAAATTTTTAAATGGGACCGTATTATTTTTATTTATGATTCGGACATAATGATTCATAAGCTTTAATTTTTTCGCCAATAATCATTTCTTAACGAGATCCTTTGTAATAATAAAAGTGTTTTTAAAAGGTAAGCACAAATTAAACAAGAAATAATTTTAATGAACCTTTTAAAAACACTTTTTTCCACGGCCGGGAGTAGAAATCAGTTTCTATGACATCAAAATTAAAACAGAAATAGTCGATTATTCCCAAGGGAGTATTTATAATGCTCCCAAGGGAGTTTACATTATGGAGAACGGTTTTCATGAAAAAAAAAAAAGATAACATTGAAATTATTTATTGACATTTAAATTAAATGTTACATTCGTACAATTTTCAAAATTAATATTAGAAGGAATATTACTTTCGCTTACATTTACAGTTTTTATGATTGCGCTAGTGGTGGTACCTACTAAAACCTGATTAGCAATTTTGAATACTTAATAATTGAAATACCTAACAACAAAAGTAATCTTACCTTAATCATTAAGAATTCTTTGTCACCTGCACTTGATAGAAAACGGTCGATTTCTCCCTTTGTCAATATTTTCGATTTTTTCGCTTGATATCCGTCACCGGTTCTTTTCAAAAATGCGATCAGTTTGGGGAATTTGCTTATATCTATGTTGTCGTAAATTATCAAGCATGACTTAACCATAGAATATTGCGCCCATAATGTGGAAGACTTATAATTCTTTGCATTTTCACTGAAGTATGCCAACAAAACATTCTCGCTGTATACTTGAACATTTTTCTCGGCGCACCACTTTTTGAACCGATTGTAGGCTATATCGTATAAAGATCTTGACTTCGTAGGCAGCAAATTGCTTATTGCAATATTTGCAGCCTCCACAATCTCTTCCGACTCACAATTATTCATTGTGCACTAAACAAACTTTAAACTAAACCAAACTAGCACCTTAATTTGACAATTCTTTTTGTTTGTTTATTTTGTAGTTATGACAATAACTCAACGACTACTAAATGAATGCTCAAATCCAAATACAATAATTCTGGTGCTACTTACTTCATAATGACAAAATATGTGTTTTTAAGTTAATGAGACCGTGGAAAAAATAGTATATACCATTCGGGAGAGATGCTATTTTGTCCTCGGCGCATTGTAGCCCTCGGGCTTCGCCCTCGGGCTTCAAATTGCACCTCTGCCAAAATAACGCATTTCTCTCCCTTACAGTATAATGTACTATTATTATTACAAAAGATCTCGTTAAGAAATGATTATTGGCGAAAAAATTAAAGATTATGAATCATTATGTCCGAATAAAAAAATAGTACGGTCCTATTTAAAAATTTTCCATAGGACCCCTACGGAAATGAAAATGAAAATTAAATTCCATTTTTTGAGAAAAACCTAAAAATAGTCGTATCTATCAATAATTTAAATAACTATTTTATTTTTTACAGACAAGCTTACTACCTTGCTAATAACTTCCATAGCCTACTTAGTAATTTTCTTACATCGTATTCATCTGACGCGGCCATTTTGTAAAAAATAAAAAATCGTTCGTATCTCACTTATTTTTTGGAATTTTTGAAATTGGAAAAAACTGTTGCACCGGTTCAACCGGAAGTGATATTTTCGTTCCTATGTTAGTCTAAAAATAGCCCACTTTTGTCTTATTAACGTATACCAAAAACGAAATTTTTAAATTCAAAAACAACCAAAAAATTAATAATAATAATAATAAATACACCACATGTAATTACGACCCCCTTTATCCCAGAAGACTCTAGGAGCCTTGTGCGGGAGGGGGCTACACATTTAAAGACAAGGGACACACATCCAATATCCGTGTATAATGGAAAAAACCCTCTCACAGTATTTTCCATTGCCACGGCCGGGAATCGAACCCGGGACTTTTGGGTGAGAGGCAGGTACACTACCATCTCGACCATCAGTCATATATTGCGGGCGTACATTGACTCGTGGCCACATGCTAGGTGTTAATATTCACAATTTTATAGCCGCCATTAGGAGCGTAAGTTGATCCAATGCCATGACAAAATTCCTTCTATTAGTGTTAGAGACTGTGCATATGCTTTACTTTAACCACTTCTTATTATTCACAAAAACAGAAACATTTTCGGATTGTTGGAAATTAATTATGTTCAATTTTCAAAATTAGAAACTCATCTTAAATTTATCATTACAGAATCATTTTTATTCTTTGTAATTTTGCTAAGGTCTTAGCGCAAGAAACTCTAATTTTTTCACTTTAAAAATGAGTACATTTCGAATGTACTATTCAAGATCAAATAGATGTGATATATACATCTACTGATTGATCATGATTATGAGCTTCATTTGGAGAAATCGAACGTCTTCAAGTTTATCTGTCATCTTAATAACTCCTTTGGGTCATATTTAAATAACAGAAAATACGTGATGTATTACGAGCATGAGCCAGACATGTTTATAATAACCATGGGTGTACTTCAAGGTTCCAATTTCGAACTATTTTTATGTCGTTTCGTTTCTAAACGACTTCACCGCTGCTAGAATAAATTGCAAAAAACTGCTATTTGATGATATGAATGTCTTCAAAATAAGAGAATTGTGGAATCACCTGGTCACTAGGAGGTATCTGTGCAGGTATACAAAGGCCAAGATGGTCCACTGCAAGTGATAGAATATTGGAAAGTGAACTGAACACAACAGAAAAGGAACAGTGATCTGTAGTGAATAATAGTGGTTAAAAGTAGTAATTAGTGTTATAGTTTAAGTGATTAATTATTGTGAATAATTAATGAATGAACATACCAGTGGTTTAGTGTTAGTTTTGCAATTATTGAATCAACGCTTGGGGTGTTTACTAAGGGGTGTAAACAAACACATAATAATAAGTTGCAAAAAAACCATTTTAGTAAGTATTTCACTTTGCTTTTATACGATCATGAACATCTGCCCAGAATTAGACCAAGATAAATTGGAAATTGTATAGAATTTTGCAAAAATACCACCAAACCACCAAGAACAAAAAACAGATATGATGGCTGAATATTTCCTGAATAAATTTGGAGATTATAGGTCAAATACTATCAAAACTAGATGAAGACATGTCCATTACACCAATGAAGTGTCGTGAATGCGGGAAAATGATGAAGTAAATGCCTATTTATTCTAATAATCAAATCGCTTGAATTGAATAAAAAATTGAGCACGGTTTGGTAGTATGTAATTTATTTTAGACAGAAACAATGCCTAGTAGAGTGGTGATACGGGTGAATCAATTTTTGGTAATATACAGGTTATTTAAGTACGTGGCCAAACTTCAAGTGGTGACTTTTTGTGTTATTCTAAGACGAAAAGTTTATATATACATAGGTTCGGTAATGCTTCGTTTTCAAGATACAGTGTCAACATTTTTTTGAAAAAATAATTTTTTCGTAAATATCTTTAATCCTTTAGCCGATTTTGTTGACATTTGGCAGTGTTATTTATGGTAGTAAGGGGCTAATTTCGCCATAAGGCACCTGAACTAATATTTTTGACAAAAACAATGTGCGTCACTGACTTTTTTGCAATTTTTATATTTTTTTCGCATTAAGCAACTAAAAATACAACTTCTTTCTTTCTAGCATGTTTTGCATTTTGCTTCGTTTTTGAAAAAAAAAATAAAAATCAGTTTATTATTTCTATAATTTTTTTAATATGTTTTCTCAGGGACATGCAATAAATTTCTTTCATAAACGAAGCAAGATGCGAAAAAATGCTAGAAAGAAAAAAGTTGTATTTTTAGTTTTTTTTTCAAACAAATTTTGACACTGTACCTTGAAAACGAAGCATTACCGAACCTATGTTTATATAAACTTTTCATCTTAGATTCAGCCAAAGAATCACCCCTTGAAGTTTGGCTACGTACTTCCCAGCAAACACAGAGTGTTTTTGTTTCGTAACGTTAAGTCACAAATAAGTAACTCTAGAAGCATATTTCAAAATGTGAAACAGATTCGTAATTATGGCAATATATCTGTACCTGAAAGATTTGTTTTGAAATTGTTTAATATAGTACAAAACATCTTTGTTGGGTTTGAAAAAAATCGAAACTGTTACCTATCAAATGTTATTCTTAATTCGACAAACGTAAATGTTTCATAACTTACAAAACGCCATACTTTCAATGGTTAAAATTTGAGAATATTACGCAATTGTTGATGCGGTATTCCTTTAGTAGCTATAAACTGAAACAATTACGGAATTATTGAAACAATTAATTTTCAGTTGTGAAGTGTTGAAAAATTTACATAATTAGTAATACGTTACATTTTCGCTATACATTTTCAAACAAATAAGTCGTTTCTATAGGCCAGAATTACTTCTGAGAGAGAGATAAAATTCAAACGACCAATAGAATCCTGGGACACTGCGCCAGCAGCGCAAAGAACTGTTTCCGGCTTCAGTACAAGTTGGTCTGACTGAATGTGTAGAGTGAGTAATTAATTGTGTACTTACATGTGTGGTATAAACAAGTGGTCTTGTGCAAAAAATACTATTGTGAAAAATAATTACACAATATAGGTATACACAGCGTAACTGGTAGGTAAGTTCTAATACTTACGGCCATTCTCACCGTACTTTTAAAGGAAGGTTTAGCGATAAGGCGTGCTTAAATCTGAATTTTTCGTTGCACCGTTGCTTAAGCTTCCTTAAATCGCCTTAAAGGTTCCTTAAATTTAAGCCCTGAAAAATGGTGGCTTAAAGCTGGTTTAAATTTAAGAATAGTTCTGAGCATGCGCATTTTTACAAATTACGTGTCATTACTGACATTTATTTGATTTTGATTTCAATTCTCAATCTTTAAATTACCTATTTTATTATAAAATGGAATCTGATGATGAAGACATCTTTGAGGACGATATTGATATATTGGAAATTATCGATTTCAGGTTTCCCAGAAGAATTTATGTGAGAAGAAATTATTTTGCTGAATTAGAGCTAACTTTCTTTAGGCGGTTTAGATTGCGTAAATATACTGTTTTATATATTTTGACTTTAATTGAAGCCAATTTGGAGTTCCCCAGAGATATGTATGTGTTAAAATATATTCCCTTCCATAATTTAAGTGAACAGTACGAAAGTAAGATTTTTGTTCGCAGGATACAGAGTTAGTTTTTTTGTTTTCAATTATATTTATTAATAATATTCAAGAGGAGGATCTTTTCATCATTTGTAAAATTTGCGGACCTCACTCTCTTCCTCGGGTTTTCCATTTTATTCTTATTTTCTAAATACAAAACGTGATGTAGGTACAGACAGAATAAAATAATGGATGACATATGACATAACAAAGAACGTAACGAAGTTGCCAACAAATGATCTAAAAGTAGGTGTATTACAATATAATCTATACTTAATAAAGCGGACTTAAATATTTTGCGGTGCAATGCAAACAAAGTTAAACCATATTTAAATATTTAAGCAACCTTAACTAAGGGTTGCTTAAACAGTAATCGGTGAGAATGGCCGTTATAGACCTAAAATTAGATAAGTTTTAATTGTATGTATTGTAAAAAGCGTTAATTTCCCGGGCAAGATATAACATGGCGTGGGCACATTAACAGCGTGGGTAGCGGATCTTTTTATTAGTAGGTACCTATAAATCGAATAATAAAATAAACGCTTTACTTAAAGAAGTAATTCTTCAGGTGATTTGAAGTGAAGAAAAGTTTATATGAACATATTATGTTCTAAAGATTTTTGTTTCTGAGATAAGCGGGTGTTGAATATTTAAATTCATTTCTGATTTTATCTGATTTTCCACAATTTGTAACATATGAAACTGAAATTTATGGATCGTCCTGTTCTTCAAGTAACCATTTATCTCACCAATTGTCTTTTAACATTGGAAATGTTTTTGTTTTCGTATAGGGGGTTGAAAATCAGTTTCATGTTGCATAAAATGAAGCATGACTTATAGAAACAGTGGCGACAACAGAGTGACCAATAATTGTTGATTGGTTGTCTAAATCGAGTGGTACCGGCAGTCATGTTATTATTTTTTTATAGGAGTCTTCTTGTCGAGAAAATCCCAACGGCTATATCTCGTTGCGATTCTTTGAATATTTAAAAAGTTATTAGCGTTTCAATATCCCATGTCGAAGAGGTTTGTAAATTTTGCGAAATTAAAAAGGCCGAATGCGCGCGCAGATCCCTCCAAATTTCATACCCGTGCAGGACTTGTCAAAACTTTAAAATTTTTCGTTAACGCCACAAACGTCACTTTTTAGTTAGGATCTGCTGACCTCAAAATCGCAGCTGGACCGCACAATTCACGATGTATTTTCAAGTTGGACTTTCGAGCTTGGATTTATTGCCAGAACGGCGGCCCGGCGGCCTGTTTTCGTTTGGAAATAAGGTTTAAAATTTTCGTGTTTTCGCAAAATTCGCCAAAAAATCCATAGTGCGTCCGATAGATTACACCTTATAGTCGTCCAACGAAATTTAATGATTTCTTAATATCGGTCCTAGGACGGAACCGATTACAGTTTCGGACCCGGGACGACTTCAGGACCCCGAAACAATTTTCTGTTTCTCGATAGTGCCTTTCCTTCACTTTGACATTTAATTGTATCGAGTATTGTATCCAAGTAAGAAACTGCATGTCTCAAGAGCAGGATTAAACAAATGTTTTTAGTTTCCTAGTAGGGGGTCGAAAATCAGTTTCATTGCAAAATGACGTAACGCGTGAGATTTCAGCGGTTTCAGAACAATATACGTCAAAATTACACTTTTTCGTTCACTCCTATTGAGCCTAAAATCAGAGCGTGACCGTGTAATTCACGATATAGTTCTAAGTTCGACCCTCTACCTTGGATTTATTACCAAAACAGTCTCTCGGAAATTCGTTTGGAAATAGTATTTGAAGTTTTCCTGTTTTTGTAATTTTTTCAATTTTGTCAATGACTTGTAATTTGACAAATCATAGGGGTGGATTTAGGATCGGGGTTGCTCTGGCAGGTTACCGATATCTGATTTGTACCGAGTGTTAGACTAGGTTTGAGTGCCATTACTTTAACATGAGGTAGATTAAGCAAAAGTAAACAAAAAAATGTATCGCTTCATTAGAAAAGTCACGCCCAACAATCTCTAAGACAACTTAACATCGAGAAGCACGTCAAACAGCTTATTTCCTTTTGTCCCGTCGAAATATGTATAGCCGAAAACCATATGTAACTTAAAATGTTGTCGTTTTTCGCAATTTACAAAGATAGCGTGATTTGAAGCAAAATAAAATATATGTACAACTCCTCTCTCAATGCCTGATCCAATGGTATGTCACACGGTTACAGTACATGCAAAATGTACCGAAATTAAACAAATAAGCAAGAAAATTGCGAAATTTTTGTAACTCTATACTTATTATTTATGTAATTTGAAGGTGGATTTTTATTGCATCCACATTTGTACGACGTATGTTAACTACGTAAAAACCAAATTTAGGCAAAATTCAGTAATCGTAGCCCTCCCTCAAGAAAAGTTTTTGTAAAATGATTTATATGGAAAATTTTTTCTTCGTCAGAAATCCAGAAATGACAAGAACGTATAAAAATAGTTATTTACATTACTAGATGCGAAAGGTTACTTTAAGGTGTGAGGTGATTTCCTTTCAAAAAACACCGAATACTTAAAAGGGCTTTTGCATCGTGAAATGTATTATATTTTTTCTACTATACCGAAAAAAATTATGGGATTTACGAATTTAAAACTAATTATTTCATGAAATTAATTGACGTTTTTAATAAATTTTATAGTTTAGGAGGCTGTCTGTGAAAATTGTTTCCATGGCAACGAAATATTACACATTTTAATTTCTGGTGGTTTTCAAACTAAAATAAACAAATACATACGTTTTGTGGCGATATAAATGGGAAAATCCAAAGCAAGGTATATGCAAACTTATGAAGCGTTTTTAAAATGGAGGTAGGTAGGTAGGTACTACGTTGGGTACTACGTGCCGACAAAAATGTTGGCGTACTTCCTAGAAAGACCTTTCTTTATTAATACAAAATTGTTTAGTTGTATTAATTTGTTCAAATAGAACGAATTAATTTCGTTTAAAATTTGTTTTTCTACTTTTCTGTCCTGGCCGCATAAGTTTTACTTTCGTAGATAGCAACGACTTAGCAACCAGGTAACTCGAATGTTTACTTTCGTTATCGCGCATGTTGCTAGGGTTACAAAGTTCATTAATATAGACGGTAGTAGAAAAATACAATTTTACTGACTCATGCCTTCAGTGGTTATGATACCACGTCTAGAATATTTCAGAAAGAAAAATTAAAAGTCATCAAACTTCTTCAGAAAGAAATGCAGTTGGTTAATGTAGTAAGAACTTTCAATGGCAAGAATTTAACCCCCTCACAAGTAAAACAGGCTGGTGAAATTATTTTCCTATTTGTATACGGTGCAAGAAAAATCACAAATGTCTCACTCAACTCATACATATTTAATCAATTCAAAAAATCGCTGCACGAACAAAAATCAAAGTTGGAAATATTGCCACCAACTTCAGAGGCAGTCGCTTAATATTCATTACGAGTATTCTACAAAATTCAGAAATGGCTTGGCAATGAAAAAAATCCACAACAGTGGGGATAGAAGAAAATTAACGGCTCCTTACAACCTGTGACAACACTTTTTGTGCCAACAGCAGAATTAATATTGCAGCTTATCTCCTGCAACCGCAACAGAAAAGCAGGTTGAAGATGCTTACAAATTTACGGAAATTGTCAGGGAGTACGATGTCTAAATTCATACATGGATAAAATTATTTATTTATATGCTATCGATTCCGATCTTCTTTAGATACAAAGTGTGTCATTCAATATATATATAAAATTTTAAACAACTCGATAATCCTCACTTGTACAATGATTATATACTTTTTCATTTTGCAGAATATACTCACAAAACAAGCAAAAAATGAAGGAAACAAACGAAAAATTGGTAAAAAAATTTAATAAAAAAGTCGAAAATTAATATTTCTCTATAAATGAAAATATTCTTATTTTTTGAAAATTTCTTATGCATGTGAAAAACCTAGTTCATCCCACGATTTTTCAAGTAGGCAGCTCCGACACACCCATTACGGTTCGGGACTCTTTAAGTTTCTTGAAACATAGGTATGTATTTTTAAACGTATATGTCAAGTTTCAACGAATTCACTATGTTCTTGTTCAGTTTGGACATTTTTCCTGTACTATTAGCTGCGTTTAATAGTTTGCGATTAATCGATATCGGTATTTGTAATTGTTAGGAATCACTTTTCATCTTCACGAAATTATTTTAAATTATTTTAGTTTTAACATTAAAAATGTTTGTTAGTGAAAAAAATTTATATAATACCATTTTAGTTTTCATTATGAGAATGTTTTTGTTAATAAAATAACTTTTTATTTTAATTTCTAAAGAAAACTACTGATAATAAGATTTTAATTTTTGAAAATGTTTTGTGTTAATGAAATAACTATTTACTACTTTGCAACAAATTTTCATTTTTATCACATCCGAAATATCACAAAATTTGCGTTCTACTTCGTCATTTCCAATGTCTCCTCTGGTTGCATCTTTGCGAAGGACTGTGAATTTTTTCATTATTTCACTTCGGTTTGTAATTGGACAAAATGTTTTGGTTTTTTATTAAATAATATCTTTAAAAATTTAAATATTTTAACAAAATTTGGTGATTGGGGATTTTTAAGGCGAGGGATTCAAATCTAGTAATTATAGTTTTGCTGTTATTTGTATCGTATCGTTTATACGTTATGTTTTTGGGATTTTTAAAAATTCCTGTTTTCCCGTTATTTTTACGTCAAAAATGTATACCTTCTAAATGTCGCTACGAGTAACCGTTCTCAGGGTAATTGATTTTAAAGTATTCAATTTAACCACTATAAAGTATAATATAATTTTAGGTTTATTTATTTAAAAGTCATTGTTCTTCGTACTTTTTTTTGCTAGTGTTGAAATGTAATAAATTTAAAAAATTTGAAAAAAGAATTTAAAGAAATTATTTCAATAAAACCAAAACAAAAATTTTACTTTGACACCCTATATCTCTGCCAATATTTCTGGACGCACTAAGAGAAGTTTGTTTAAATTGTAATATTTTTACATCTGCCATTGCTCTGTGTACCATTACTTATAGTACACCATGTAGGTTTTTATAGATTTTAAAACGGCTAATATTTTTATTTTATAAAAATATCTAAAAGGAGGTAAAAGTCAACATAGCTCCTGGGGAATTTTTTTAAGTTTTGCAACATTGCACACTTCCGATTTAAACGTAGAGGTCACACCTGTGACAAAGACATTCCGCCGGTCGTCCACTTTCTTCATTCTTCCTTTGTGCCAAAGATATAAAAAAACATCAGATAATTAAATTACCGACAAGGTCTGTTGTCTGTCTGTTTCTTATATCTTATAATAAATTATTCAAAAAAACTTCACAAAGAGGCGCTAATAAAGTTGGCGCATTTGATGAAATGTGTAAACACTGGTATAAAAAATATGACTTCCGAGCATTGATAGTGGTCCGGTAAAAGCTAATGAACCAATGTAAAAAACAAGATCAACCTTGACCTATCTTATATTCACTTCAGATGAGATAGGTCAGTTAAATTCAAAATGTTGGCGTATTTTATTTCTTTTTCTCGAAAACTACCGCGTGTATTTCTTTCATTTTTTTATTTGGATTTACCATGTCTTTGCAACAAGCTTCAATCTCTCAGGAATAATAATATGTAATTGTTTAACTTCATTTATTTTATTGAGTGGGCTAGAGTTACATATAGTACATAGGTTTCATAAGTTTTACAATCGAAATCTTTTTCTCATTTCATCAAAAAAAAACCTTGTCAAATTTTGACAATCTCCCGCCTTCTCTTCTTATTTTTAATTTATACTAGATATAGAGTTGGGTTAGCGCACTCACCTTAAGGAGATAAATAAATTGGGGTTCACCCTGTACAGTGTACATTGCTAGTTTGATTAAGAATTGATTTTTATTTGTAGATTCATGCAGGAAATGCGTTCCATTTATGACAGATGCCAATTTTGAAGGTGCGTGTAAGGACTGGTTTAGAGCGGCCAGCCAGAGATTGAAGAAAACAGAGAAAATGAATTATTTTATTGTACAATGGACCATAAATTGTTTTGAACATCTATTTGTCAATATTTTATCTTTTTCCTTTATTTTATAGGATTCCTCCAAACACATTAACAATGAATATTAAGGATCAAGGATTAATTTCGCCTAGATATAGAAAAGAGCTTAGCTTATGGATTTATGGTCTAAGTATAAAGATGAGAGATTGAGAATGTAAATTTTGTTAAATATTGCAAAAAGTGATTTTAAAGATGGGTCCTGAAAAAGTAACGAGCCCCCTACTAGAAAAATGTGACTGAGGTCTTCGTCCAAGAAAAATTACTCGTCCAATCACAAACGAAGCCAGGTTTGCTGTACGTGCATAAATCCACCCCCAGCCCCCGATCGCTCACCTGCGCACTCCCGATCATTGAGTATTTTTTGTTTTTAAATGTATTTAGTATAGCATTTTACAGACGCTCCAAAAATATAACTGGCTCTATACTGTCAGTACCTACATGTTGTCCACCTTTGTCGAACAAATTACTTATTCACTGTTACTCAACTCGCGAGAACCAAAAAAGTTTTCGAACTCTTTTTCGTTTTCGAGTTGTTCAGCAGTGAATAGGTAATAAGTGGTTCGGCAAAGATGGACAGCATGTATTGATTGATAGGGCCTGTCATATTTTTGAGCGTCTGTAAAATGCTACTATATGCATTTAAAAAACAAAAAGACTCCAATGATCGGGAATGAGAAGGTGAGGGATCAGGGTGGGAGGTGGATTTGTGCACATATATCAAACCTGCTTTATTTGCATTATTTGCATAATAAATATAAAACAAAAAAGAAACTGATTTGAAAGTAAATTGTAAAATTTATGTTGCTTATAATAAGCAACTTTTCTGAAATTAATGAGCAACCTTAGTTTCTAATAACGTACAACTGTTGTGTATCTGTACTTAAACTAAATTTGCATAACGGTTGCGAAGTATTTATATAAGTGTTGTATTTACAAATAACTTGGTGAATGAAACTGTAAGAGCCTAAATGTTTCAAGATAATTTCGGAGTTAGATTTTGGTAAAAACGAATTTATTACAAATGTAAATTGGCATTTGCTACGAATATTTTGTTTCGCAATTATGTAAAGTAATAGTTGCAGTTTAATAACGATGCATTGTTGCGGGCAAATAAGCAATTTGTCACCAAAAACACGCATTTTTGTGACTGAAACAAAAGTGCAACACAAAATATAAGTAGCGTTAATGTTCCTTAATAGCTACGAAGCGGTGTTTGCTGGGTATATAACACCCTATATAGCAATATTATAGTTACTGTGGAATGAAGTAACGCTTTGCTTGGTACAAAAAATGTAGCTTTTTATGGTTAACTTAGCTACAGTACTGAGCAAAATCATTTTGGAAAGGGATTATTAAATTACAAATAGAATTAAGTTGCAAGGTAATTCATAATACACCGTTGTAGTTGCTTGTTTGTAACTTATAATTGATTTTTAAATGAAAGTCTTCAATTACTGGCAATTACATCAGATAAAAATTCATGGTATAGAAAAGTAATGTTCTATTAGTTCCTTAAAAATACCTGCCTTTTTGTAAAATGGAAAAATATTTATAAGTACTTACTTATTTCTAAAGACAGAGAAGTATTCTTTAATTTATTGCACCAAACCTTTGGAAAAATAAACATTTAGACATGTAATTGGTAAAAGTAATGAAATGGCTATAATAATTACATTTCCAATTATTTTAGCGAAAGGAAGAAAATTATCCATTAATATTATATGTTTGGGCAGGTAATGTAACAGATACTTTTTACCCAAATGTAATTAGATATATAATTACTTACTTTTTGTAATCACCGTTGCTAAGCCCTGATGTATCATAAAAATGCCGAAGTAATTATTTTTGTAAGTATAAATAAAATTAATCATATTTCTTTTTATATTATATACTTACTGAAGTCGTTTTAAACGTTTTTAGATAGGTTCACCGCATTTGGCAGGAAACGAGCTTCAGTAAGTTGATTTAAGACAAAAAAATTAAATTTCCACTAAGCATTTTTCATATTTAATTATTCCAGGCTGCATCAAACAGTACAATCTGCCAGATTTAATTACCATCAAGAATGATAAATGTTAAATTAATAATTTGATATAATTATTGAAATGTCCATAGTATTGATTATTACCACAATAATTGTCACAATTATCGTATCACTGATTACATTAATAATCTATTAGGACTGATTATTATTATAGCCTCTAACGTGTTTGCCGTATTAGTATAATCCGCAACATTACACTAAATGCGTATAGTGTATATGTTTAATAAAGGAATTACGTTACTTTACTTTATTTTATCACTAATTTCTATTGGACATTTTTATTATACTTCATTCTTTGTCGGGCGAACCTATTTTTACTTAAAAGCGTCATATCCAAGAGATATTCTACGGCTAAATATTTATTACACTTTTTTTTAAAATGAAATTCCACCTCCAGTTCAACTAATATACCTATGTTATCGGAAAAATCCGATTTCAATTAAAATTAGTTTTTTGTAGAAACACCGGGTTAAAAAAACTAGAATTAACAAATATTTTCAGTTGATTCTAGTTTTGAGTACTAAATATATTTTAGTTAAAACTAAAATTGACAAATACCCCCAGTTGATTCTAGTATTGACCTAATTATTTCAAACGGTATTGTTAGGCGTATTCTAAAGAGGTTGAATAAAAATAAATCGACATATCTCGATGGGCTTTACTGCTTGGGTGATACTTTCCACGATAATGGTCGTCACTCAACAATCTCAAAACCAACCATTAATAACCTTTATTCTATTGATCATATAATATATTGGAACTGATGACTACCTAATTTGGATGCTACAAAGTGGGAAACAGGTAATACCGATTTGTAAGTTTAAGTTACATAATTTTTTATTGTACTTGGAAAAATATTGCTATACTTGCTGCAAAAATATGTTGTCTTTCTAGGTACTTTATTTTCAATTCATATTCTGACTACACTACTAGAACTGTTTGCTTACCCTAAATCTTCGAACGGCAAATATTATTGCTCCGACAGCTCCTGCGACGATAAGTGTCGATCCTGCAGCCAGCAGAATATATAACCAAGGACCCGTTCCTCCTTTTATTGTATCTGTTGGTTCAGTAGATCGACGTTGCTCTTTTAAACCTGGGGTTGAATATAAAATAAGTGGTAAATAGGTTAAGCAGGATATACAGTGTGCGGCAATCGTCTGGACGAGTCCTTGTGAAATAATAACAAATAATTATTCACCAATTTTTGAAACAGTTACTGCATATTTCATGACTTGGTAAAAAATAACGGAAATATGAACTAGATCTTATATCTTACAAGACAAGCGTGAAACAATCATAATATGCACAAATATACTCAATTCACATTTTTTCAATTTATTTTTTTTCAGCTGTTTACTTATTTTACAAGGACCGGTTCATGCACTTGCCACATAAAAAAATCAGAAAACAAAAATATATAAGTACGATACATTTTACGTTATTAAATTAGTTCTAATGGGGTTAAATGTTCCTTACCTGGAGCAGGAGGAGTGTGGATTAAAATTGGTTGAACAATTTTGGACGAACCCTTATTATTCATGGAGTAAACAGTTGCCGTATAGTCCTGAGAGGGTTCCAAATTTGGTATAGAGAATTCTGGAGACGATATTGCCGAAATATTTGCTATGGCATTTTCTCCTGAGATCAAGACCAACACAAATTTTTGCTTCATACCTACAAATAAAAAAATGTATATTTTATATTAAATACGTAAACTTTTAGATAGATAACATAAAAAAAATATTTATGTAAATCTCCTCTTGATTACACAAGAAATAAAGGAATGATGAATAAAGTCGACTCCATTTTGATGCAGTTCGTCATCAATTTGAAACTTTACCTTAAATTTTCTTGGTAAAATTCAAGTCTACCTAATTCTATCTCTTCTAAGTCTTCTGCGTTATCAAATAAAGTAGAACACAGAAATATTGCTTAATTCTGTAGAACATGCATTATGTTTCGTTTTCTGAACTATCTTGTCGTTCAGTCAAATTCTTCTGTTACATCATCGAACTCATAATATACAATGGAGTTAAAAATTGCCTAGTGGAAACAAAAAATAGAATCACATTGCCTTCTGCTTCAGCTTGTGGGCATATGGTAACCTCTGCAGAGGTTGTCGACGTCGGCGGAGAAAAGTTATTTTTTACTATTCCATTTAACATATTCAGAATATGTTAAACATATAAATAAATAGGTACATATAAATATATGTGAAGTAAATTTCGATGAAATTTGTGTGCATTTTTCAGAAAATCCGAATTATCTCCCAAACTATTAACTTTTGGGAAATATATATAAGGTTGAAAAAGATGAATACGATTCAATAATAAAACACGGAGTGCCATTTGAAAAAATCAAGGCAACGTTTCCCAAAATTAATGTGTCACAGCAAGGTGATGCCACAATGCAAATAGATGGTTTTGCCGCCAAAAGATACCCAAGGCTGTTGTTTAGACACAGGCAAAGTCCCATCTCGATATCTCAAAAACCAAGTGTCCCGTGATTTTTTGAAAAAGTGTCTGCAAACGCATTTGTTTTTTAGAAAAAATTAAATAACTTCTGAACCACTAAAGCGAATTGCAAAAACTAAACGGATCTATAGAGTCTAACAAAAGACTAATTAAAAATAAAGGCGGCTCTGTAAAAACGGTGCACCCTGTATAGAGCTAAATTATTTTACAAACTGCGCTTTGGCCTCCCGTTTGCAATGACATACGGTTCATTTCTGTGTGTAGGTACAATCGAGCTTTCCCACACCAATGACTCGCCCTGTATGTTTTTCTCATAAACATTTTGTCTAGTTTTTAAATTTTTATATAATATTGATTCTACAAAATTGTAAACTATTGTGGAATGATAAAATTTTCTTTCGCCGATAGTTCGAAAATGTGGCGAATGTGGCGAATGCGCCGGTGATATTGTATTATAGGTATTATAAGCGGAATCTTAATTTCGATTTGTACCCATCTTACACTAGATAGTTGGGTCAAATTATACTGATACCGCCTGCAGGAAATACCCTTCAGTTTAGAAAAAAATTTAGAAAATTCGTTTTCGTTTTTGTCCGAAGTAATATGAATGAACAAACCAAAAAGGAAATATAAATACTTGTAGGTCGCATTATGAACTTTCTTCTTGCCACTTAAAATAAGTGTTGCTATTGTATTATACCCGGTGTGTTGGGATCTCATAAACAATGGAAGTTTCTGTAACTCTTCATTAAGTTGATAGTCTATACTTTTAGGGGCGGGTATTTTAAAACTGTATTTTATATTCTCAGATTATTAAGTAGTAAAATAATCTTTCCAGGTAAGAAATATTTCGTAAAATAATAACGAATTTGCCTAACTGATGTGGTAGTGGTAGTAAGTAATGAGGTTACTTGTCACGTCATCTTATACTATAGCTGAGCTGTCTTCGTGATGTTGCTGTGTACTCTATTGCCATTCAAATTATCCTGTATTACATTACGGTGGCGGAATATTGTGTATGTTCAATGCATACACAATGGATGTCTGAGATCTGGAGTATTTGACTATGTTTGATTTCCGTAAAGCCAAAATCTATAATATAGTAAATTAGAACATTTGCAGATTGGATCGGTGCTAATTCCTAATTCTAACAGAGGCAAAATATATCTTCAGTACTTTTGCATTTCCAAATAGTGTGACGTGAAAATTAAAATAAATTGTATCGTCGTAGTATTACAACTTAGGTACTAGTAAAATGTAGATAGTGTAATATATTTTTTTAAATGACATTATAAATCCTTCACATAGAATTAAATAGATTATTTGGTTATTTGTCTATAAGCTCTAAACAGCGTGTCACCAAAGTGATTTTGGTGAACGAAATTGACGGATTTTCGGCAAAGAAAAATAAAAGTGTGCTTGGAAGTGTTAAGCCAATTGCAAATATAAAAAGAAAATCGTAGTCTTGGAGTTGTGGCATAATTTCTTACTGGTTTTTCTCCACCAGGCCAATTCGTATTTTTTCGTGTTATATTTTTACACCATCCTGTAAATTGGTATACTTTTTTCGATAGGTACCAAATTCATAGGACACTATTATTTGTTAAAAAAGGAGACAGAAGTAATGCTCGAAAACTTGTCTGAAAGCGAAGAACTATTTAAGAGCAAACACTTATTTTCATTATCTTTAGACATTATTTGGAAGACAAAATAAAACTTTACACTCTTCAAAAAGACTCATGTAAAGCTTTGAATATAACCAAAGATGAAATCGAACAGTTCTTTGATTATATATATGTACTATATCTCTAGTTCAGCTGCCAAACGTCGTGCATATTAACTTGAAGCCTGAGATAAAAAAAATAAAAAACGTGATGATTAATCAGATACCTATGTAAAATTATGCCGGTATTTGCATGTCAACAATATTGAATACAAATTTTAGCCAGAATAAACCAGTTGAACGTAACAGTAGATGAACAGATGTGCTCTAATGAGGCAGACACCATTTAGAGCAATATTTGCCTATAAGAGACCGCATTAAATGAGGGTTTTAAATTCTTATTTTGTGTGCTATCTCAGGTTGGAAATGTTAAGACAATTGCAAATATAAAAAGAAAATCGTAGTCTCGGAGTTGTGGCATAATTTTTTATTGTTGTTTTTTTCTACCATGAAAATTCGTAATTTTTTGTGTTGTTTTCTTACACCATCATGTAAATTGGTACACTTTTTCGATAGGTACCAAATTCATGGGAAACTATTATTTGTTAAAAAAGGAGATAGAAGAAATGCTCGAAAACTTGTCTGAAAACGAAGACGATTTAGATTTCGATGATGATGAGAGTGTGGTCGAATTGGATTTTTTACTATTATTGAAATGTACTCTTTGTAGAGAAGTACTGACAAAAATAGGCAAATGAACCAGATCTAGGTGCATCTGCTGACGTTGTGGTCAGGCTTTCAAGAATAATCCCAAGAAATATAATAATTTACTTTGATAGTTATTATAATTTCAAACTACTCCTAGTTAGAAAGCGCATTATCAGATTGGGCAGTATTACAAGAAATGAGATTTGAAATTATAAGTTACCTGATGAAAATCCATGAACCACAGATAACGAGGAACTAATATAGCATCGTGTGAAGGAGTAGATATATCTTCAGGCACATGGAAAGACTAGTAACCCTTTTAAATAATAAATAATAAATATAAATAAATAACCCATAACCATTTTCTGATGTGGCGTAGAAACATCAAAATAAGAAAAGAAAAGTACTCGTAAGTAAAAGAAGTTCGGCTTGACGGCATGCACCATTATGCTTCACATAGAAAAAAAATTGTTTAGAGATTTTTATAAATAATCCACCATATTAAAGCGTATTAAATAATTAGGTTTTTCGTTGAAACCTTCCGTATTGAAAAAGAATTATCTATAAAATTTGTTATAAACTCGTTGCAAAACATGTATTACATACATTAAATGGTTCAACAATTTGATGAATATAACGAGATTTAATCGTTTACCGATCATGTTAATTCGGTTGGCAAAATTTGTGTCGAGTTACTCCGCATAGGCGCCCGGAGGGGGGGGGAGGCAACTGCCCCCCCTGGCTGGCTAGATAATGCGTAGAAAATCGTATAATCGTGTTTGAAAATGTTTATTTTTACTAGAATATATTTTTTGTTTACCCTAGATTATAAAGGTTTTCCTTTAAAATATTATTAAAGAATGTCCATTTCCCTGTTTTAAAAAAGTTTATAATTTAATCCACCAAATACAGATTTGCCCCCCCTTGGAAATACTTCTGCGGGCGCCTATATGGAACCCTTCTGTTCCGTGGTAGGGATAGTGCTAACCAAAAAGGTAGCATAGTTAAAGGTTGTCGCTCATTTGCCCGTCACAGCACGACCCGATGCTGTCCCTCGCTTGACGACGACGGATAGGTTCGTCGCTCACTTTTCCGGCGGAAACGAAACAGCAAGCCGTCGTGTGCTGTGAAATATCTTTTTAGTTTAGTTTACATGTAGCAGTTCACCATGTCTGAAAGCAGCAGTTCTGATGAAGAAGTAATAGTAGTGGCCGCATTATTAGCAGAAGAAGAAAATAAAAAGAAAAGAAAGAGGAGCATGTGGGTCCATCCCATTAACCAAAAGAGGGCGAACCTTGGAGAATTCCATCATCTATTTAACGATCTAAAAGAAGACGAGAAGAAATTTTGTCACTAAAGTCGTAAATTTTCTTATATTTTTGGACCAAGCAAATTAATTTTTCCTCGTCCATTGTTAATATAAACTTCCTCTGAGCTTACTTCTGTACAACTGTTGCCGAAATATTGACAGATATACGCCCGACAGGTTTCGACAAGATTTTATGCTGGTCACCGCCGTCCGACGACGCGCTCACTTGGCCAGTCCATCACGGCACGTACCGTTGTTTGCCGGGGAGAATCGGAGACCGGCAATTCCTTCCGTCGACGTTCTCTCTGAGTCGTGCCGTGCCGGACTAATGAGCGGTTGTCCATTCATTTGCATTGTTTTAATCCCATCCGTATTTTGACGGGACGGGACGGGTCGTGCTGTGACGGGCAAATGAGCGACAACCTTTAGCTGGATCACAAATTGTGAGAGAACACTATTAGCCATTGATGGTTGTGTCGTGTGTGCGCTAATTGAGTGTTGAAAAGCTATGCTAAATTCCAATAGTATATTGATGTTAAATAATGTTTTTAGATACTTACATTTGGTTTTACATATTAACTCTTAAATAATGTTTGAGTTCCTAATCCTCACATTGTAGGTACAAAGGGAAATAATATTTTATTTATAACCAGTGTGGCTCACGTAATTCTAGTTCACTTGTTCTTGGTTTCATGCAGTATTTAGTTTAGTGGATGTGGTTATGTAAAGGGATGTTTAAGCAATATTGGTTCATAGTTTTTAAATGACTGAACTAACCATCAGAATTCTTTGTAGAATTAACATTTATGCAAATAAATGATATACCTATTTATTTTGACTTGACTAGGACTCAAGCTGCCTTTGGGTAACCAGTTACATATCTTTGGTATTTCAGTTAAAATAATGCTCCGTAATGTGATGTTTGACAGTTATTATAGATCTTTAGGACGAAGGGACGAGTTATTACGTTAGTCGGTGGTGGTGTACGAGTAACACAAATTCTGAATAGTCTTATGAAAATAGCGATAAGAAAGAATGAAATACCCAACATTACGACTATGTTGCGAAGAGGAAGTTTGCAAGAAGTAGTTCCTGTGGAGTAAGCTTTCAACTCTGTATAGGAAATTAAACTTCTTTGCGGATATGTAAACACACCTTCACCGCATGGCGATGTGGCTAACTAAATAAGACATTAAATAAATAACTTCGTTATTAGTAACTTCGTGCACAGAATGGTAAGGTACATTTCTTTCCTAATAATTTTTGCTACTGTATTATTAGTGTTATTTAACGATATTTCTTTTTTTGTCTCTACGCAAAACTAATATAATAATTTCCTCGAATATTAAAAAAGAAATTACAATTGTAATAAGAGTAAAATAGAATTATAAGTATTAATAATGATTACTATATTTTGCTCCAAATTACTGGATTATTTTTAGATATATAAAGATTATTGGTTATTGGTTATTTTTGAACATCTTCTTCTTAATGTGCTCTTTATTTCACTTTGGAGGAGCTCACATATTAATATAATTTACGTCCGTCATTTTTAGATAATTTTTCTAAGTATTTTAATATACCGTTTTTTGTTAAATTTATACATCAGCCCCTGAATAAGTATTATTTTTTATCAAAAATATTATTTTCTGCTTAGTACTCGAATTTCACTTTTCTAAAAATTAAATATTATAAATGACTACTTCTTTTAAAGGGACAGAGTAATATCAGTGAGGTGAAATTTTTGAAAATATAAAATACTCTCTGTTCATAATTTTAATTGCATATAAAATATTTTTGACATGGCACTGTATAATTTCCAACATAAATAAAAATCTTTAGATTACTCTTTGTTGAAGTGTTTTCGTAAATTTGATAGCTCCACTATAAAAATGCTATAATTCTGTTTTTAAGCATTTTTCTGTCATTTTTATATATCAGCTAAGTTAGGTACAACAAATCAGTGATTCGTATTGAAATTGCGCTATGCGAATAATGACGAACCTATAGAACCACTCAAATTTATGTATCTCCATAAAATACCCTTGTTATTTTTAAACGAACATCTCGACGAACATCCTCGACTATTACTACGATTTCGACGGTCGAAAACAACTGTAAACGCATTAGTAGAAATTTATTTTTAAATCGTGAATTTTTTCATAAAAAATATATATCGTTAATTTTTTCGATTTGTAAAATTATATTCATTTTTTGTGTTTGTTATGGTCATTTTAATAAAAAAATTTAATGGTGTTTTGGACAACAAATTATCTTGTAAGTATAATATTACAATTAGATCACATTGAAAAAATAAGAAATAAATAAAACCATTTATATGATAATATTCTGTAGAACCATCTCGTGCTGCAATATATTAGATGAATTGGCGATATGGGTGGAAATTGTAACTTGGGGTATCGACTTCACATTATTTCAAGCCTTACATAAACTTTCCAAATCCAATCAATAAACACAGGGATTCGATAGATTTGAATCAAGTATATGCTTAAGATATGGTAGCGCCGCAGGTTCTAGAATGTTATTAACTTCACACATAGCATAATTGTCACGAATAAAAGAGAGGAGGAGGATTGACGACTTGAATTTTGACTGCAAGAAAAGTTCCTTAATAATTAAATTAAGCTTTTTTAAACTGAAAATAGAGTGGCATAATGACAGATCGACAATTCATATTTACATCAATATGAATCCGAATATAAATTTTTTTATCAACGTAAAATTTGAAAATATCTTCAAGATACGGTGTCACTTGATCCAATTTGAAAATAAATGTTCTATTCGATAGACGTCGTGTCGTCTCCACTGAGGTGATGGAGCGTGTACTTTTCACAAAAATGAATTATTTTTCAGCGATTTAGTCGTGTTTTTAGCGCATGTACAAGTAATTTTCTACGTTCTGAAGATACCCTGGGGGACCAGAGCGTTGACTTCATGAATGCACCGTTTAAAGAATTTAAAAAACAGATAATGTAGTTACGTAGGACAACGGTTCTCAACCTTTTGTTTGTAACGACAAGCGACAAATCTTATGTAGGTATTACTTAATGTGCTCTTTATTTCATATTGGAGGAGCTCACATATTAATATAATTTTTGTCCGTCATTTTTAGATAATTTTTCTGTCTATGTTCTACATCATAGTTGAAAATTAGTACTTTTGGAACATGTAAGGCATTAGATATACCTATACCAAAATAAATTTATTGTATTCAATTATAAATATTGCAATTTTGATAGATCACATTAAATTTAAGCACATCAAAATGAAAATGCATAATCTTCTACTCTCTTTTATTCTATATATTTCCTTATGTGCTCGTTAGGTTTGACCTTTTTCGTATTACATATATGGCACTTTGCTGATGATCACAAAACAAAGCCAACGCAAAACTAAATTAAAAAAAAAAATTTCGTATTCTTTTTCCTTCTAAATTTCTAAAAATCTGCGATATTTTGTCACACCATCCCTGTTGAAAAGCGCTGATGAGACACGCTATTGAAAAAATAAACTGTACTCAAGATACCTATAAGCGATATTTTATAGTAATAACATCTTATCTTACCTCCATTAAATCCTTCTTTGCACGTCACCACGACTGAGTGATGAGTAATATTAGTCAATCCACACGTATGTGGTGGATCTGGTTTTCCAGCTGGTACTATGTGGTAAGTACATGGTATCATCTGTGATCCAATGTTGTTACGACCCCAGCACTATAAAAACATATTTTGTTTGTTAGATTATTTCAAGTCCAATGGTGGTAATACTCCCCATACTAAACGACTTACATTTCAGATTTGACTTTTCTGATAAATATGTATATATATAGATCTAAGCATTAACTGAAATGAAAGCAGGTGTCGATTTAACCTTTTGAATCGCACAGTTCAAAATAATTGATTTTTTTGAATATAGTATAATTAAGTTTAACTTTAGATTCAATAATATTAAGTTCAGTATCTCTTTAGTACACTGATAGAAGATACGAGGTTCAAGCGTTCAAGATATGTCCAAAATTTTAATTCAAGCATCGATAGGTTATTTCTGGTAAATCGTTTTTTGTTGTTGTTATAGCAGAGAAAAGAAGAATTGACAAATTACACTGAATACGGATAGATGAGTGATAGTAATGCTACAAAGAAAATTGTTTTAATTTTAAATCTTATATAGTCTTAGATGAAATGAATACTTTAAAATATGTGTTAGATATTACCGAAATCTCAAAAGGAATTACCGAAAATTAATGATTTGAAAGAAGGAATTTGGGTTTTTACGAAATTTATAAAAAATGCATGTAATAATGCAACCCAGGACTGGTGCATATGTAAAATTTTGTTGCAATTAATTGACTGCAACTTTGACTGAACAAATTTTAGAATTATATGCATTGCTGCATTATAAATTATGGGGGGGATCTAATATTGTGGTAATTCTTATTATGTGTCATGAAAATAAATTTCAATTAGGCAATGTATTCCTACATGATTAAAATCCACATTAACGTCAGATGACCTGTTATAAAATATGTCCCGTGTGTTCTTGACATATTTATATATATTTAAGTCAAGTACTTCTCCTTTAGTAGGCAAAATTGTGTCGTAAATCTGTGTTTGGTAAGTTTCTGATAATGAGATAATGTGGGGGAATAAAACGAACCTGCAAAGTGCCATAGTCGGCTGCCACTCTGGGTACATACGTCAACACGCTGGTTCCAACTTCCGACGTAAATTCGGTTAACTCTCGGGAAATCCCAGGAGTGCTGTTAAAACTCCACCGGAACGTCGTAGCCACCGGTTCAGCATCAACCTGCAATCAAAAAGGACGCTATTCATGTGAATTTGCTACAATTACACGAATAAAATGATCATCAGTTGACAATGGCACAGTTTGGTGGCGTAATTGGAGGACTAGAACACTATTCAGGTTTCGTATAGATCTCATTATATTAACGGTAATTTGTTGGAAGGCTATAATAGAGTGAGCAATTTACAGCGGATAGTGTCATTAGCAACACAGTACTTCGTTATAAGAATTATTTTAAAAAGTAGCACACAAACAAATATAAAAAATTAGAAATGTCTTATTTTATAAAAAAAAAATGTATTGATAAAGTATATTTGTTTTTATAATGTGAAACGCTTTATTCCTTCCCATTTAAAACTAATTTTGGAAGAAGAAATTCCATCGCCTGTGCCATTCCTGACACTGCCATATTTATTACCATTATTATTTTTGATAAATAACAGCAGAGGAAAATTTCACGAAAATTTGTCGTATTAAATTTGTAGTTTGTTTTTTAAAGGCTTAGCAGATAAAAACAGGTTAATTGGCTAACTGATTTTAGAAATGTCTCATAAAAGTATTACTTTGGTTCGGCTCACATAACCTCATCTATCTCCTGCTTTGTTCCACTTTATCAAGTTTATTTCTTTCTAAATATATCAATATTTTTTCGCTAATCACCTATTTACTTTGCAGTTTTATTTTAACTGACTTCTCTCTTTTTTACGCTTCTTTATAAATAATTGTCTGTTTAATTTATTATTAAATTACTTACCTATAAATATTTGTTCTATTTTTGTATCAATTTGAATTTTACCTCAGTACTTATTAGCTATTGTTAAAACTGTTTACTTCAAATTCTTTCCTTTTTTTTCTATAAAGTTTTTTGGTATCTTCATAATAATTTTAACATTACAATTTTCAATTTATACTTCTTAATTCTAGGGTACATATTTGTAGTCTTGTGGCCTGATGATGTGATGCATTATTCACGAAACCGGTTGCAATAAAATAATTTTGTGGGATTTGAACCATTTTGTGTTTTCATTAATATACATAGTACCTATATTTGCTTAACACTGAGATATAAGTAATATCTCAGACCTTTTACTGTGGTGTATTTAAAATTCTATTATGCAACGAAGTATTTAATTACGGCTATTAATACACGAGTATGAGAATTACGATTCGAGCCTTAGATGAGGATCGTAATGCATACGAGTGTCTTAATAGCCATTAAATGCGAATTGTATACACTATTTTTTCTACGACCAGTCATAATAATGAAAAATAAGCCCTATATTTTCACAATTTATTAAACAGCAACTATGAACTGGCAAAGAACTGTTAAAACTGATAAATTTTAGATCTGTTATGCAATATTTGATTTTTTCTTCTTGACGAAAATCCATTATAGCACAGAAAATTTATTTGAAGAGAGAAAATAAAAAGTAAACCAAACTTTTCAGTTATAATCCTTCTTATTTTTGTACAAATATTTTATAGAAACTCAACTAGTTTCGGCTACATAGCCATCATCAGGGGAACAGTTTTAATAATAAGAAAACTTGAAATAAAAAGGCTCAAAGGTTAAAACATTTTTGACACGTTACATTACATTACTGTTAACATAATACATAATAATAATAATAATAAATACACCACATGTAATTACGACCCCTTTATCCCAGAAGGCTGAGCCTTGTGCGGTAGGAGGTAGGGGTAGGTACACATTTAAAGACAAGGGACACAGATCCATTATCCGTGTATAATGGAAAAATCCCTCTCACAGTATTTTCCATTGCTACGACCGGGATTCGAACCCGGGACTTTTGGGTGAGAGGCAGGTACTCTACCATCTCAACCATCAGTCATGTAAAACATAAAACAAATAGATGTAAAAAACAACACATTACTTGGTGACAAACGAACAACTGTTCGTTTAGGTTTATTGTACAAATTCATAAACGAATAAAAACTGAACTAAAAGCGATTGATTTGGAAATTGGAAAAGTTCCACAGAAAAAAAAAAATAAAATCTGTAGAGAGAACGTGACACATGAAGAAATCGATAATCCTTTAGAACAAGAACAAGGGAGAAGGGGTATAAACAACAAGAAAGACTATGTGTATCAGAAATTTTTTAAAAGACTCGATACAAATATTTCACAGGCTGTAGGAGATAAAATAGGAGAAGATACAATGAAAGATAATTCTAATGAATACCACCGATGGAGGAGGTGAAGTATAGGATGAGATAAAAATTAATGAAAATGACGGAATACTTAGTTCCGAAGAAAATGTGATTAATAAATTCATTGATGTTAAACCCGATGAGAGTGCATTACAACATGGATTAGGAATAATGAATTTTGTCATCAGCGATGATAGACCGTCCACTCTAGGAGTTTTTACAACACAGAACAATCCGTAACTCTAACGAGTTCGGACTACAAAATGTTGATGTCAGAGTACAGGGTGTCCCAAGTAAGAGGCTCACTCGATTTCTTGGCTTTATTATTGGGTTAAAATGAAAAACTAAAATCTGTTTTCATGTAAGTATTATTTTATGAGGAATCCGATTTTAAGGTCGAATAAGCGATAGAACCTCTAATATACGAGGTATTGTTAAAAACCGATTTTCCAAATTTTTTCCACCCTGTACATTATTGCGGAAATCGATATGGTATACTATTGGGGTTATAATGGCATATGCCATGAATACATCTTTGGCCGGAAATAGCCAATACCCTTCAAAAAAATGACAACCTGTATATTATGGAATAATTGAAAAGTAGCCAATCTCCTCAGTTCAAAAATATATAACACATGCCCGCTCCGCTATCTTTAGTAGTTTTCTATTCCTTTAGTTTCAAGCTATGCGTGAATTTTTTAAATTGTATTAGAATTAGCTTATTTTATTACTTTATTGCATTTTGTTTCTCGAAAACTGCTAAAGATAGTGGACATGACAATTTTTGTATTAATTGCACTCAATAGGACATAACATACAGTGCGTTCACGGATGGACGCATGAATGACAAAAAATTTTCGAATTGGACATTACTCTTCTGGATTTAGCCCCTGCTTCGTCTAAAACTAAGAAGTGTCATATGAGTGAAATCGCTCGTATACGGGGTGTTCTAGCGACATATTTTTAAAAATGCACCAGAATAAACTACCTTTACTTTTGAAGATACAACAAAATTGTATTAAGAAAAGTTGTTCAGAATAAAGATTTATGGTGAGTTGCAAAATTTAAGGAAAATCGGCCAACTTTAAAAAACATTTTTTTTAATGAAGTTTATTAAACTACCTTTATTATGCATTCTTTTTTTCATTACTTTATTAACAATTTATGATCAGAATAATAATAATAATAATTCTGTTATGGTTAACTACATACTTGATTTTTATTTATTTTTTCAAATAAAATAACAAAATTGAGAAAAAATTACGAGTTCATCAAGACAGGCCAATCTTTTTGAAAATTTGTATTTGGGCATATCTTCTTATTCTGAACAACTTTTCTTAATACAATTTTGTTGTATCTTCAAAAGTAAAGGTAGTTTATTCTAGTGCATTTTTAAAAATATGTCGCTAGAACACCCCGTATAAGAGCGATTTCACTCATATTTGACACTTCTTAGTTTTAGACGAAGCAGGGGCTAAATCCAGAAGAGTAATGTCCAATTCGAAAATTTTTTGTCATTTACACCTATTCATGCGTCCATCCGTGGACACACTGTATGTTATGTCCTATTGAGTGTAATTAATACAAAAATTATAAGAACGTATTACGATTTGAGAGCAGAAGACGATTTGGTAAATCATTACAGAAAAATTCACGGTAGCGAAGAATTTACCTTTGATTATCCTTCTTCATATATGCTAGATCAAGTTTTAGAGAAACTCAACTGATCTAAAAATTGAGTTAAGTTAATATAAGTTTAATGATATCAAAATGTATTAAGTTTCAATTGACTTAAAAAAAGTTATAAACAATTAAAAAATAAAATAAAAAATCTTAACGTGTTAATAACTGTGTGACAGATGTTACGTCAGTATTAAGTTATTCTTGGGTTAGTTCACACTCCTAAAACCTCTTTTTCATCAAACCCGAATTTACACTATCGTAGAAATTCTCTTGTCTTTCATATCATCAAAATGTAAACACGGGTTACAAACTGTATGATAAATGTTATGCCAATATTAAATCGTGTTTCACTTCAAAACCCAATTCTCGTCAAATCAAAATTACACTATCTAGAAAATTTTTTCTATCATTCTATCAAATACGGATGTTTTAAAAACAATATGGCAAAAGTTATGTCACTATAAATTTGTTTCTAGGGTGGTTAACTCTTTTAGACCCTCATTCCGTCAAATCCGATATACGCTTTCTTGCAAATGCTGTTCTCCATCATCTTACCAAATATGGATGTGTTAAAACTCCTTTGCAAAAGTTATGTAATTAATAATTGGTTTTTGTGGTGGTTAACCCTCTTAGACCCTCATTTTTGTAAAATACAAAATACGCTATCTGGGAAATGTTATTCTCCATCGTCCTACCAAATATGAATATATTACATACTCTTTTACAAAAGTTGTGTATTAATTAGTTTCTGGGATGAGTAACCCTCTTAGACCCTCATTGTCGTAAAATCCAAAATACGCTATCTGGGAGACGTTGTTCTCCATCATCCTGCCAAATATGAATGTGTTAAAAACTCATTTGCATGTGATTATTTATTAGGATTTTTATTTAATACGCATTACTTAAATATATTTCAGTTGTTAACGAAAACATGACATCAGGTTAACGCAACAACAAGACCCGGCAAAGGTAAAGGAAATATAAAAAAATAAACGAAAACAATCAAAGAAAGATGGTAAGGTAAACCTCTCCTTAATACTTATTATAGTAAGCTTTGTAGCACACCTACAAAATAGTATTTAATTCACATTTTCGTTTCGACATTATACGAAGCATGAACGACGAACTGATACATCAGACTAATGTACATAATGGTAGTACATTTCAGTTCACTGAAGTTTAATCCTTTTACCAAAATAATTTAGAGCAGGCAGAATAGAGATAGAATGGACATGATGTAGATGAACTTTAAACTCTGCTTACCGCAAATAAGTTTCAACCAGCATCAACATTGAGATATACCATAAAGTTAGAAGTACAAGTACGTTTATGTTTACATAATTTTGTAGAGCGTTCATGTACGAGTGACCTCCTTTGGGTGTTTTACCTATTTCCGCACTTGGAAATACATATTCCATTAAATCGAATTGCAAATTAAAATTGGCGATATACCTAATTATTCTTATTAGTTTCAATGGTAATAAAATCTATACTCCAGCAGAAAATGTTTTTGAAAATCAAATTCCTTGAAAATGAAGTCGCACATGTTGAATCATATACATATCTTATCGTTGGTAATTTAACGTTTGAATTAATTTTGTTAAATTGATTACGATATAACGGATAATAGTGTCGTTGACAGACATTCTACTGTCTAGTTCAGAGCCCATCGATTATTGTCATGATAACATTTTTTTAAACTTTATTTAAATATGGAAACTATCATTGTAATCTACATCAAAATAATTAAGTGCTATTGTATTTTATAAACGCAGTGTTTCAACAAAACAAGAGTAATACGTGAAATAACGATTTTCATAGAATAAATTAATGGTATAAATGTTAAAGAGAACATCAACTGTTGAAGAAATGTACTAGCCTTTTTAAATAGATCACGATTTAGATTAACTAATACAGGAATTATTTCAAATTCCAGAATATACCGGGTGACCACGGATCATGGTAAACCCCCGCCATTTCCACAATTTTTGAGCCATCCAAATGAAATTTTGCAGCAATAATGTACATCCAAAAAGACTCATTTTGGCCCATCCGATTTTTTTTTCGACGTCCGGTTTCGACTGAAGTGACCTCAACGATGGAATTCTAAATGGAACACCCTGTATATTATTGCATTTTTCGAATACTGAGAAAATTCTGAGTACGATAGAACTATTTTGGAGACTCTTTTAGAGCCAATTTTATTTATTAATCTAGAGTGCAATGATTGGTCTAATTTGGTTCAAATGTACTGGTATAACTCCCAAAAAATTAGGTCGGCAAAAAATATATAAAAATGGCGTCTTGGCGTGCATTCAAATTTGACCAAATCACTTTTTGTCCATTTTGACCATTTTCCCAAAAGATATCATAATGGTAAACCGATACCATAAAATAATACATTTTGTATGGAATCCATTGATGTGCCCATCCTTGATAAATCTGCAATGTGCAAGTAATAAAAAAAGGGAAAAAGTCATGGAACACAACACCTCATTTTATACTATTTATCACACTAGCCATGGAAGAAACAATTAAAAGACGTAACTTTGACAGGTGAATGAGTTTTTTTGGACGTACATTATTGCTGCAAAATTTCATTTGGATAGTTCAAAAATTGTGAAAATGGCGGGTGTTTACCATGATCCGTGGTCACCCAGTATAGTCACAGACTAATATGGTATAGTTGCAGTTCCTATGGAAGCAATAGTACGAAGATTTGAAAAACGTTTTATACGTGCCCGTAACAGTGCAATAAGATTATAGTTAAATGTCGTAGATTTTTATGTAAACACACAAATATTTCTCACCAGAGATACCAGCTGTTGTATTGGACATCTGAACAACAATGGCTTTATTAACCTCCAACATAATGGAATATCATGTTTGTATACCGAGAGGAGTTATCATAAATGGAAATGAAATTGCTTCTTGGTTTAGAACTCTTAGAATGCTATAAAAAAAATGATAAGAAATGTTTTGATGAAACAGATCTCTAAAGTTTGACTTTTTCACCTAAAGAGTAATTTGGAAGTTTATTATCAACCTGTTATTGTATTTAGATATGAAGGAAATATATTAAAAAAAGACTTTTCACATAATTTGTAGGTGCGACAAGGCTTATACGACAATTTTATTAAATCCTTTATGAATCATATTTTTAGATAATCTGTAAATCATAACTAAGGTAAAATCAAGCATTATATAGCAATTTATACCTGAAAACTTAGGAGTTACATCTAATGAAGTACGTGAAAGAAACGTACTTATCCCTAGGTAACATAGTTCGCAAATGTCTTGTATAACCATGAACACAAAGTAAAAGGCAATATTCTATCCTAACTGTTCATATATTATTATTTAAAGGGGGCTAAACGTTTTAACTTTCGTATAGCAAGGGTGTTCATAAAAAGTATAAATTTTTAAACAGTGGTCTAGCTGTGGCATCAGAAGAATTCATTTTGGATTTGGATTATTTTGGAATAGCAGGAATAATGGTGCAGCTATTTTTATACATACTGTATACCTACGTATACTGAATAACCATAACCATGGATTAGATGAAGAACCAATAAGCGATACTTATAGCACTTGTAAAGTAAATGCAAGAGCCCTTGGAGAATATGCTCAAGTTATCAGTAGAAAATTCTATTAGTGCCTAGAAACTCCCTTCTCCCTGAGCCCATAGTCCTTTCACTTTCTTCGGTATACTCGTGGTTTAGTAAAATTTTAAATTTTAATTTTTGGCAACCAAAAGGATACATGGAGTAACCGAGCAATCGGAGATTTAGGAAATTAGTTGTAATATATGATATAGAATAATAGAGTATACTGGAAACACGAGACCGTTATTTTTAAATATGTTTAACGAGCATATAATTAACTTCAGAAGTGGAAGAACTGATGTGCAGCATGCGTCACAATGCACAACTGATGCATTTGGTAAATATTCGTTACTTGAGAAGACTGGCCATGTCGTGTGAGTGGTCACTTGTACAATTATCTGCACCTTTGCCATTTCCCTTAAGTTTTAGGTAAATATTTGAAAAAAAAATTCAAATATGACTGAAAAGCCCAGACTTGTACATGACTGTACCCCACTTTTTCTAATCCACTTTTTCCAATAGATTTTTTTCTAATCAATATTTTTTCCAATATTGTATTTTCCAATAGTTCTTTTTTCCAGTCCACTTTTTCCAATGAATATTTTTTCCAATCATTCTTTTTTCCAATATTGTTTTTCCAATAGTTCTTTTTTCCAATAACAAGTTTGCTGTTATGATTGTCAAAGACCATCACAGCCTCTATACGTTCCTGACCGAGCTGCAGAAAGACCAGGCCCATGTTTCGCGAACTCGATCAGGGAAGAAAAATCAAAACGGGAGAAAACTTGTCAAGAATCAAGACGCAAAAAAGAATAAACAAACTTGTGAGGGACTATTGTAATATGACTGGATATAATAAAAAACGTTGGAAAAATGTATTAGAAAAAAAATATTTGAAAAAAAACTATTGGAAAAAACAATATTGGAAAAAGTTAATTGGAAAAAGTGTGCTACTACCCTTGTACGTATTTGTGATTCAACTCGTCAACGAAAGACAAGAAAATTTACGATTAGGTGTTTGTCAATCTTACACGTCGTTTGAGACTGGTTAATGGTTGATTAACAATTATAATCATTACTACTTAGAATTATTATCAAATTCATAAATATTGGTATATTTACCATGTATTAGTTATTAGTTGTTTGAAACCGGCAAATTAGACCATGCTCTCAAAACATCTGGTGTTATTATTGATCTTTCTTCGTACAATATAAATAAAATATATTATTCTGTATCTTACGATATAGATTTCTTCTCCACTGAACCGGAATTCAAACTTCTAAAATTAGAATATAACATTTCAGTATCAAATAGGCGTAATAACCAAAACACCATTTCGTACTAGAATCGAGAATAATACTTTCGCACCTCGTTTCCGAATGCCTACGTTATATAGTCGAAGGGATCTGGTCGGCAACTTTAATGACCAATATTTTATTGAATTCACGTCCTACTCTGTATTTATCGTTAAATTGGGAGCCGTGCAGGTGGATTAACTCGTTACTTTTCTACCCCCTTTTATTTAACTTGCTAAAAGTGCCTATTCGCATGAATACCAAATTGATCGTGCCGGTTCCTCGTTTTTATGTTTTAGAAGAATTTTATTTCTATGTATAATTAAATCTTGTTTAGCGTTCCAATATAAACACTTGAAAACATTCGAGTAAAAATACTTGTACAGTATGCACCTGGTGTAACTAACTAAATTAAATAATCCACAGACTTGCAAGCACTTTCTGTCAGACAGACATTATTTACTGTAAAATGTGTATACCGAGGTATTCCGGTAAACTCTTGGTCCCAGTAGAGTTTTAAACACAGGTAGGTACCTATGATAGTTATTCAGCAATCGAGTAAAGAGTTACAACTTCTTACCAATTCATAAGATAAGAAAAAGAAATTTATGATTAGGGGTCATTTTAAATATGGAACCGCTGGTAGTGCCAGAGACTTTTAGCTACAGCAGATAGTTTTGTCGTGGGTCCTGATTGAAAGTCGTAGGATAATTATTATGTTAACGTTTTCTAGGACGTTAATATACTTAGTAGAGTGATGCTTTCTGATGCCAAACTGATTTTTATTGACTAATTCTTTAGATTCAAAATACCACATTAGTCGAATCATCATTTTCTCTAGCAATTTGCTTAAGCAGCAAGTGAGCAATATAAATCTGAAATTGGCGAGATCAAATGGACATTTACCATTTATTAGTATTATGAATGATGTTGTTCATTGTTTGGGATATACTCCTTCTTTCTAGATTCTGTTGTAGATATTGAGATGCCTGAGCTTCGTTGTGATGTCTAGATTTTTCATCATTGGGAACGTTATATTATTCCATACTGGCGAGATATCTTCTATATCGTTAAGGGCTTCTTCTATAGTAAGATGCAGATTGTAAGAGTACTCTTCAGATAAGTAAAAAAAAGCAGTACTTATACTCTGGTACTTTGTTCTAGTAAAAAGTTAAGACAATAGTTGTCAATACTACTAGCATTCTGAAATTAGGTAACTAAGATTTCAGATATATTTTGTTGGTTTTATATGATTTGAATATTATCTTTAAGCATCGTTATTTCCATATATCTAGCTGTGGGTGTCGCAGAAATAATACAAAATGCGTATGATTCCCATCCATTTAGATATTAGTGTGTCTGCTTTTAAAAGCTTAGGAATTAAAAATATAGAAACAGTACGAATAGTACATAAGGAATCTAACTCAAACATAATTTTTGGTTAGTAGGTTACAGTTCCTTAAGAGACGGTAGGGTTCGGAGTAATTACTAATCAGGTAAGATTGTTAGAGTAAATTTAATTTTATTCACGTACTGATGAATCAACTTGGCTGACAAAACGCTAACGCACGTCGAGTTAGATATTCAGTGTACTAATGTCAAGAGGAAACTACATCCACAAAAATTTACATCCAAAAATTAATTTAACAAATATCTTAATAATAATGGCACGCAATGAAAATTATCCTAATTTATTACGTTTATTTAATTTCTTAAATCAATTTTTCTATAGTGTTGCACACTAAGGCCGGGGACAGACTAGCGTTCAGGTCGCCGCGACCAGGACGCCGCGACCTGGTCGCACTAGTGTATTGCATTGTTTCATATGAGAGCGGTCAGACTAGCGACCTGGTCGCTCTCATATAAAATAATGACAATCAGGTCGCGGCGTCGGCGTCCTGGTCGTAAGGTGAAGACCCCTGTATTTATTTTATTTTTAAAAGTACATATTTTAATTTTGGTACAAAGATAGAACTTCAGAAGCTGCACTTCTAAGAGTCCTCAACTCATATATCAGGTGTAACCCCAGCCTATTGCGACTTCGTGAATAGGACATATTCTCAATATTTTGCGTCGCGTTGGAGACATCGATATAAGTTACTAGAAAAAGTTGTTCAGAATCTTATTTTAATCTTGGATACCGAGTTTCGAGACAATACTCGAATTTTGAAATTTTTTGTCATTTTCACACGGAGGTCGAATTTTTTATCAGTTTTCACTAGCAAGCCATGGAAACAAATGAGCAATTTCTGATAATGTTAGTTTGAAGTTAATTGCGTTAATAGATGCCTCTTGTACAGGGTGTTTCCTATAAAACTATACCCCCCCTTATTTCGGTCAATTACCACCGATTTTAATTTTTTAAAAACTGGTCTAACACAGAATTTTCCGTAGATTTTGAATATGCTATTACTTTTTTTCCTACTTCAACCGTATATGAGGGGCAGAAAAAAGTATGGTTTTTTAAATGGAACACCCTATATATTTTTACATATTTGGATTCGCCTCGTCCTTCTGATTACAAATATATATGACACTTGCTATAAAAATGGCGTAAATAATTGAATTTAAACTTAAGGCTTTTCCTTCAAAACTATACCCCCCTTATTTCAGTCAATTATTAACGATTCAAAATTTTGAAAACCTACACATAGAATTTTTCGTAGATTTCATATATGCTATTACTTTTTTTCTCCCTTCAACGGTATACGAAGGGTGGAAAAAAGTACGTTTACGAATGCCTTTTATTTTTTTACATATTTAAATCCGCCCTATCTTTCTGATTATAAATATATATATAATACTTATATATGTAAAAAAATACAGGGCATTCCATAAAAAAACCATACTTTTTTCCACCCTTCGTATAGAATAGAAGGGAGAAAAAAGTAATAGCATATATGAAATCTACGAAAAATTCAATGTGTAGGTTTTGAAAATTTTGAATCGTTAATAACTGACCGAAATAAAGGGGGAGTTCTGAAGGAAACGCCCCAAGTTTAAATTCAATTATTTACCCCATTTTTATAGCAAATATATAAGTGTCATATATATTTGTAATCAGAAGGACGAGGCGAATTCAAATATGTAAAAATATATAGGGTGTTCCATTTAAAAAAAACATACTTTTTTCTGCCCCTCGTATACGGTTGAAGTAGAAAAAAAAGTAATAGCATATTCAAAATCTACGGAAAATTCTGTGTTAGACAGGTTTTTGAAAAATTAAAGTCGGTGGTAATTGACCGAAATAAGGGGGGGTATAGTTTTATAGGAAATACCACATACGTCTCAATTTGAGAAAAAATTGAAATAATTATATTATTTTATGATGGTGCTCGAACAAACCGAGAAGTTGAGGTAGAATTCAACGTAAGACATCCACAAAGAAATTCTGTTTAACATGAAACTGCAGAAGCCATAAATGCACGTTTTAATCGAACTGAAAGTGTATTGAAAAGTCTCCCAATTGGCCGTCCAGTTCGATATCGAAGACATAATGATGGTAATGTTATCATAGCTTCAATTTATACCAATCCCCAAATAAGTTTACGTCAAAGAATTTAATGTGAGTAGAAAAAATCAGAAGGAATTTTTTAAATGATGGACATTTTTTAAGAAAAGTTATGTTTACTGATGAGATAGTAAACTATCAATGGGGTGATTGCAGATACAGGGCTACAGAAATTTCTCACTGGGTTTTCATCAATTGCAAAGACCAATACTCACAAACACAAGTTTTTCTTGTACAACACGTTAAACGCTGAACGATTGCTTAATTTCTTTGACAATGAGTTGTGGTATATTATTATTATTATTATTATTATATTATTGAAAATTTACTCATCAACGCGCGACAAGAAATTACATTAATTCTCGGTTGATTCGAGCGTTAAATCACCAGACAGAAATAGTCCATTTGAATTGTGGCCTTCTCCCTCCACCTTTAGATTTTTATTTCTGGGATACTATCAAGAATAAGGTCTGCAAATCAAACCTCGAAATCGAGAAGAACTTTGTGAGAGAATAAAGCTGGCCTGCCGTGAAATAAATGTACCAGACGTTTAAAGATTATTGGAGTCTCTAAATCCAATGAATATTGTTGATGAAAATATGTTGAACAATGTTTAAAAATGATGAGAATCGGAAATTTAATATAATAATTACATACAAGTGTGACTTGGAAGTCCATTGAAGAAAATCGCAATAAACTATGATTAATTTGGAATAAAATCTGACGTAAGACAGCACTGCATTTTCTTTCAAGGTTTGTAATAAGAATTTGACATAGCAAGTAAATAAATGTTTTGGGAATAAGTTATAAAATATTATGTGCAGTGAAATTTGGACGGAATTTTTCATTTGCTGCAAAACATGTTATAAAAGAATATACAAAAATAATTTCGATTTTGCAATATGACATTTTGATTTTGCAATATGACTTTTAAGCTAATAAAATTGTCACACTATTTTTAAAGTGATAAAAAATCTCCTGTTCCACCCGCACCCTTCCATATCAAGTAGTAAAGCTATTTTATAAAATATTTAAAATTGTTTATTATTACGTAATGTATTTTCAACACAGAAATATACGAATACCTATGTGTATTTAATTTCACCAACATTTGAGGTTTTTGTCCGTACATCGCCCTTTATTTAGATGATAATTTAAATTTTCTCGGCATCTGCGACGACCTTCTACCTTGGATGCGACACTACGGAGTTATCGATTCAAGAACTTCTCTAAAGTTTTAGAGTTTTCTTAAAGTTTTCCACAATATAAACCACTGTAATAGCTTTACAGGAAATTCTAAGGGATATTGCGGATTTGTAAGGAATGGTGAAACCGATATGGCACGGTCGTCTTGGAAGTAGATATGTACTGAAACACTGCAAACTTCTCTTTAGTACCATATTGGAATAGCTTTAGACTTTTCTATGCAACATAAATAACTAACTTGTTGAAATAAAAGTTAATTAGATAAATAAATAAATACTTAATAGAAATTTTACTTTGTTACACATTTTCCTTATATAATAAACATATATATGTGCAGGTGGTGTCGTAAAAAATTTCAAAATTTTACATAGCAAAATTAATAACAATCAAACAAAAGAAAGAAGTTTTTTCGGGAAATTCAATAAAATAGAGACAGTTTTTTGCCGTTTAATATTTTGATATTTATATGACCAGATGTAAACATCATTATTTTGTAAATAGCTTGATGCTAAATAAATGGTTATTATTATTATTATTAATATTTACTCCAAAAAAAGAAACATGATGCAGCTACGGACACGTGTTTCCGAGTTATTGCTCCTCATCAGCGCAGCGGAGCAATAACTAATGAAATAACAAAAATAATCGATGAAATAAAAATTTCTTTAGGCCCATCGTTGCCGAGATACAGTTCATGTTAGGTACATTTGAATGTAGCCCTGAAAAGGTCACGCGGTCAAACAGTTATAACTCTGGTTTAAAAAAAAACTTTTGATATGTACCTTGAATCAAATTGAAGCTTATTACAGTAGCTTAGTTTTTTTCTGGTAAATTTTTATATCTGCTAAATAAAAAATGATACAAGGAAAATTAAGGTAAAATTTTGATTTTTTACAAAAAATTGCCCGTTTTTTTGTTTCATTCCAAATTGAAAAAAAATATTCCAAATTGTGTTTTTTGTTAGTCATTACTATTATGCATATGCTCAAATTTTTTTGACCTTGATGGATGCATTATCTAAAATATTTTACACTTAATGTATTTTGAGAACTTTTGAAACAACGAATTTTTTAGCTTTGAGGTTAAATAATTTAGCAGGGAAGAATCTTAGCTAAATGTTACCACAGACAAAAAGTGATGGCCATAAACTATGGAAAATGCTACTTTTTTATTTGTTTGTTTGATAAAGATATTAGGTTAGGAGATAGAAGTGTTTGAAGGTAACTCAACGTTTTTATTTTTGATGAATATAGAAAAACTATCAATCTTTATACTGTTTTGACCTACCTGACCTTAAAGAGGATTAAAAAACCTTTAAAATGCTTTTTTGGATGACGTTTAGAGTTAATAATAATTGCAAACGAGATACGACCGAAATAAGAAGCACCCCTCATTTTAGCAAATTACGGTTTGGTGGTAATTTTGTTTGATTTTTTAACTTTAAGGGTGGTTTTTATCCTCATCCCTATATACCCCTGTAAGAGCAATTATTTTTCTTATTAGGGGATGAGTTTTATGTCTAAAAATGTAACGATCTGCTAAGAAAGTCCTAATTTCTCAAAATAAACAAAAAATTATTAATTCATCCATTTAACCCCTATTATATCGGCCATATTGAGGGTGCAACATAAATTTTGTAATTTCTGACTTCAAATTCGTGATCATTCAAAAACATAATGTAAGTTTCAATAATTTATTTTCAGTACGAATTACTCAGTTAATTATTGATTATTTGATATTTGGGGTGGTTTTCACCCTCTTAGGGGTAAGAGCAATCATTTTTCTTAATAAGATATAAGTTTTATTTCCTAAAATATAAGAATTTGCACCTACACACCTACACGTGAATTTTTTTAATAACCGACTCTTAATACTTGACTCAGCATAAAATTTTGAATTTCAGGGGTGGTTTTCACCCTCTTCGGGGTAAAAGCACATCTATTTCTTTTTAATATTTGAAATTGATACCCTAAAGTTTAATAATCCGCAATAAAAAAATTTACAAGCAATAGGATTAGTTTAAAGTTTGGATACTTTTTGGCACCAAGTTAAGAAAGCATTTGTTTATGCTCTATTCTGATCCACAAATTTTGGTATTTTCCATATTGGTAGTCCTACTCAGTAGACACACTGGTACAAGATAAATGCAGCCAATTCTTAAGAGTGGCAAGCAAACGATTTTTATTACACTGTATGGAATGTACCGGTTAAACTGTGCGAA
Source organism: Rhagium mordax (assembly GCA_963680705.1). Taxonomy (NCBI): domain Eukaryota; kingdom Metazoa; phylum Arthropoda; class Insecta; order Coleoptera; family Cerambycidae; genus Rhagium; species Rhagium mordax. Next base: position 74,464,028 of record OY796657.1, read on the forward strand.
CTAAAAGTGTGTAGATTTTTAGCCCATACGCTATCGATTGGAATGCCACGTTGAAATTTTTTCAAGCTTTTGGAAAAAATAAAGCGATTAATGGCATAATAAAAAACACATTATCAATCCTTTTCTGTAACAAGGCAAATTTATTATAAATTTACAAATTTTGTACTAGTCGTCATGTCTTCAGGGGACAGAATTGCTGCATTAGCCTTTAAATTCCTACATGATCAGGTGCCCAATTTGAAAACTTGGACCGATTTTTCATCTTCCCGTTAACTTTATCCGTTACTTAAAGTCGATGATTTTCATCATTGTTGTAGCAATTGTATCCTACGTAAATAACTGCTGGATAAAGTTAACTGGAGGTAAAAAAATAATTCTGTTTAAAGTCGATGATTTTCATCATTGTTGTAGCAATTGTATATTACGTCAATAACTGCTGGATAAAGTTAACTGGAGGTGAAAAAATAATTCTGTATCAAGAATAATTCAGGTTAAACTTAAGGCAGCTCATGAAAAATGAATGCAACGTATATTGTTACGAAACTGTCACAATTTGCCAATCTTGACACACTATGAATAATCACTAAATTTGAAAGTTTATCCAATGCTATCTACCATAAAGGAGGGCTCGATTGACTTACACTGGGGATGATATAAATATGATGTATAGGCGGAAGCATCTGTATTGTATAAACTTTCCTTATTTCTTCTCATTGATATGATATGGTTCCCAGTAATTTAACAGAAATCATTAGTTTAAGTAGAGAAGTAGAAAGTTAAGATGATAAGTATTCACTGTAGGGGGAGATAATTTATTGATAATTTTTTACTTATATAAGGTTTAAATAAAACTATTGTTGACTTAATTAACTAGATCCAGATGCTTCTCTAGATCATTTCACAATTATCTAGTTTTATAATTCGTTTCCGTACCATTGACGCCACCTCTGGGACGATTGCTGAAACACCACCGCCTATAGTGTGACTTAGGAACCCGCTGTGAGAGAACATACCACAGATTTCTGTAATTGGGTGCCATCACAATGAATTATAAATCTTTAGGCACAACCATTGAGTAAAAATAATAAAGAGACGCAACTGTCAAGGTTTTAGTGTTGTATTTTTTCACCAATAGCTTCATGATTGTCTTCAATTTTAAGGGCTATACAGCCACATTATAAATGCCTTCCCGTAGCACTAAAAATTGATGACAATCATGACGTTATTGGCAAAGAAATACAATACTAAAATCTCGAAACCTTGACAGTTGCAACTCTTTATTATTTTTTACTCAATGGCACAACAAAATATGTTTAAATACTTCTATAACATTATTTCTACAAATTGTTATGCATCCACTGGTGTACTAAGTAGAATTAATAGTAACGATGATGTGAGTGACTGATATGAGTTAAAAAAAAACAATAATTGCCCATATAAAATACTTCTTTTGTGAATGAACCGACAGGTTCATAAATCTGCATTAAATAATTTAAATTTCGGTCAGTCGTACCTTTCAGTTATACGCCGGCTAGGTAGATCCATAAATCTGTGTTAGATTGAACATATTCACATAAGCGTGTTCCTAAAAGGCAAATCCCTGCTATCCAGTTATTAGCGAGCGTGTTTTGGTCTGTGGATAAATATTTGTTCAATCCATATTTTATTACCATGTATGTATACCAATTATTTACATGTTTTAACGTGTTTCCGTACCTATATAGTCTCTACGAAGTTAAAAATTAATTATACAAGTTGTACATTCAGGTGCAAAATTATACCTGAGGTAAAGATAATTAACGCTGACAAAAGCAATACGTTGGAGAAGATTAGAAGTCGATGTGCACTGACGTGGAGTTTCCACTTGATAGCAAAATATCGATATTAAACTCGACGCGAGTTTCGTCCATTAAGTTATAATATAGCCAGATAGATGGGTTTATTTTCCTTTAAAACAGTTTTGCATTGAAATTGAAATGGATATACATAATACATTTTATATGAAACATATTTATTTAAAATTAAACACAATGATTCTAATAGTTATCAAATGCGTTAAATAGTATAGGGTGACACAAGAAGTAGTTACCCCCCCATTTTTGTTGGCATTTTCATAGATGAAAATTTCAAAATTTTATGGTGAAATAAATACACAGATTCTCATATTTTGACATAAATCAGGTGTTAAAACAACTTGCGGTTTAACCGGAAGTGGTATCAACTTTCTTATTTTAAATGAGAACACCCAATTTTTTTTCAGTATTTGAAATCTACATAAAATTCCCTTTCTAATGATGTATAACACATTGACATTTGCTTTCAAGATGGCGGCGAAACATTACTTTTATACTAAATTTAAGTTGGCCATTGATTCGCCGCCAGAAAACAAAACGTGGTTGGGAGGCTGTGGAAACAAAAAAATGATTTATTGTTGCTTTGCTGATAGCATTATTTGCAAACATTTGACATGCATAATGTCTACTAGGATCATTTTCTTTTTTTCGTGTATTTGAAAACAAAAGCTGAATGTTTCACATTTTTTTAAAATAGGAACCTATGTTTTTTATGTGATGTGTGAATTCTACATCAAATTATCTTCATGATGATATATGACACGTTCCCTTTTATTTATTCATTAGCAGCCAAATTCGTCTTTGTCTTATTAGAATTGTGAATTTTAGTTTCAATTCTATTAAGACAAAGATGAATTTGGCTGCTAATGAATAAATAAAAGGGAACATGTCGTATATCATCATGAAGATAATTTGATGTAGAATTCACACATCACATAAAAAACATAGGTTCCTATTTAAAAAAAATGTGAAACATTCAGCTTTTGTTTTCAAATACACGAAAAAAAGAAAATGATCCTAGTAGACATTATGCATGTCAAATGTTTGCAAATAATGCTATCAGCAAAGCAACAATAAATCATTTTTTTGTTTCCACAGCCTCCCAACCACGTTTTGTTTTCTGGCGGCGAATCAAGGGCCAACTTAAATTTAGTATAAAAGTAATGTTTCGCCGCCATCTTGAAAGCAAATGTCAATGTGTTATACATCATTAGAAAGGGAATTTTATGTAGATTTCAAATATTGAAAAAAAATTGGGTGTTCTCATTTAAAATATGAAAGTTGATACCACTTCCGGTTAAACCGGAAGTGGTTTTAACACATGATTTATGTCAAAATATGAGAATCTGTGTATTTATTTCACCATAAAATTTTGAAATTTTCATCTATGAAAATGCCAACAAAAATGGGGGGGTAACTACTTCTTGTGTCACCCGGTAGAGAGGCAGGAATCCATTTGTGTCTATCTGTCAGTTTTTCCGAGCAAACTATGAATGTTATATACAGGTGATTCACGCAAACCGTTCATTAGAGTATAGGGACTTGTAGCGATAATATAATTCTGAAAATTTGGCTACTTACATAGTTTTTTATGCTCTTTTCATTAAAAATATTTTCAAGGTCATTGCACTTCCGCTTATACCGGAAGCTACCATCAACTTCGTTATTTTAAATGGAATGATATATTTTTTACTGCATTTTTGAATTCTGTGTGGAACCCTTAAATTTCCTAATCATGCTTTCAAATTAACCTAATTGCTTACAGGGTGGTCAGAATTTACTGCCAACTTTGGCAAACTTCAAACGTAAAAAAGTATATTTTTTTAAATGGAACACCCTGTATATTTTTACAGTTTCTGATGTAGAATTTTATTCTGCACCAATTTGTATTAAGGTTCCATATACTCATCTTTTATAGTTTTTGAGTTATTAATAATTTGGTATTTTACTGCGCGAAATACATCGAGGTATGTGTTGCTCTTATAATAGTCGGCTGTGGAAATGGTATTTGTTGCAATTATTAGCATCTATTAAACGAAGTTATGTTGCTCTTATAATAGTTGGCTGTGGAAATGACATTTGTTGCAATTATTATTACCTATCTATCAAACACGATTTTATAAATAAGTTTGGTAAAGGTTATTAGTCATGGAAAATAATGGAAATGGATATTCAAACAATGATATTTTAAACTTATTTTTTACTCACGGAGAATGACACAGAATTATTAGCAGAACTTGTCGTATACTCTGTGAATAAAAAATAAGTTTAAAATATCATTGTTTGAATATCCATTTCCATTATTTTCCATGACTGATAACCTTTACCAAACTTATTTATAAAATCGTGTTTGATAGATAGGTAATAATAATTGCAACAAATGTCATATTCACAGCCGACTATTATAAGAGCAACACATAGCTCGATATATTTCGCGCAGTAAAATACAAAATTATCAATAACTCAAGAACTATAAGAGATGAGTATAGGGAACCTTAATACAAATTGGTGCAGAATAAAATTCTACATCAGAAACTGTAAAAATATACAGGGTGTTCCATTTAAAAAAATATATTTTTTGACGTTTGAAGTTTGCCAAAGTTGGCAGTAAATTCTGACCACCCTGTAAACAATTAGGTTAATTTGAAAGCATGATTAGAAAGCTTAAGGGTTCCACTATTCGTGTTGTGTAAATGGTAACTTTCACTTTCATTATGTTAGAGACAGCAAATTTCAAACTACTTGATGTCAAAACAAAAATTCAATATATCTCGAGTAGGGTTAGATTTAGGGATAGGGTAGTATGACCAAAGTCCTATATAGTAAAATGACTAGTAGAATTCAAAAATGCAGTAAAAAATATATCATTCCATTTAAAATAACGAAGTTGATGGTAACTTCCGGTATAAGCGGAAGTGCAATGACCTTGAAAAGAGCATAAAAAAACTATGTAAGTAGCCAAATTTTCAGAATTAAATTATCGCTACAAGTCCCTATACTTCTAATGAACGGTTTGCGTGAATCACCCTGTATTTCAAAAATATTAAAAAATATTGATTAAAACTAACAATACATATTTCTTTGGGCATAAAAGATAGATATAAGATTTTTATTACAAAATACAATATACATATATAAAAAAATATTACTACATCTAATTTTTAATCATCTAGTCCATAATGGAAAAATGATTGCCACTAAACGAGTTGCCCGACGAGTTGGTAGCAATATCATTTTCCAAACAATTCAAAACTAAATTCTCTAATTGGAATTAATCCCTGTAATGTTTATTACAATCAACACTATTTTGGCGCAAAATTTTTAATAATTTTATTAATACAATTTAGTTTCCAATTATTTTGAAACACACTTTTCATCAACTAGTTTGGTGGTAATGTTTGTTCCATATGACCCAGATGATTAAAGGACTGAGTAGCAATATTTTATTATACCTATATAGTACATATATATTTTGTTAATACGATAAAACCGCTTTCATAGTAACAATCATTTAAATATTGGGATAAAACTTTTTTCATGAAAGAAAAACGTTCATTTTCGATTTTTGCGTTCATTTTATTTCAGTATATTAAAGTGACTCGGCAAAAGTTTAATAACAAAAAAGTTTAATTTTATTTAATACATACGTAAATATAAATTTTTCACACTCTTCACAGTTCTAGTTTGAAAAATAAAAATAATTCGTTATTCAAGCAAGCGATTATTATTTACTTATTGAGAACTTAAAATATTAAGCGGACGCTTACAAACGGCATTTTCGATTTCCATGGTAAATTTGATCTTTGATTTTATATTTCTTAAGTTCCTCACGATTATGTCACTGGATAATAAAAGTGGGGCCCACATAATATCGAAATAAATAGTTGGGCCTGAGATCGTAAGTTCATTCAAAGGCTTCCGTGAATGGCAATTACTGGTGACAACTCTTTGCTGTTCCATACTTCTGTTTGTGTAGGTGTTCACTGAAGTTGAAATAAATTCCATCAAATAATTAGACCTGTAAAATTTAATATATCCCTTAAAGTATTTTCTCTTTATTATGTAGTATAGTGTTATACAAGATTAAAACATTAATATTAAAGTCTTAAAGGGATTGTAAATCAACGAAATACTGGTCTTGTGTGCGGTGATCTGGATTTCTCATAAAACTATTATTTAAGCTGGTAATAAACACACCGGCAATAAACTTGATTAAATGCAGGTGATTTCTTTTATCGCGTTCCAGATTAATTTAGATTTATATACCTATTTGCAAAGTTTCATTACTCTAAAACAAGTTTAAACAAAATATATTTGTATAGTTTTCTTTTTAGGTTTAATGGTTCAATGAAACTAGAATTTTCGATAAAAAATGTTCCTACTGGATATGTGCCTTGAACAATTATTCCTAGAGTAAAAATAAAAATAAATGTCTTTTAATGCGTTTTTGGAGCTATAATGGAAATTTCATTTTATGTAATTCTTTATGCATTTTACGTACTTCTTGATATGTACTTTTTATCTTGTACCTGTTACGACGCAAATTGTAGATACATTATTCATACCACCAAATATAGCTTATGTCTATAGCGCCAGCGTGCGTAACTTTTTATGTCTTAGAGAAACTATATTTTATAAAATTTTAAAGCAATACAGTTCTTTGTCGTAAAATATATAAAGCTTTGTAATATAAAACGGATGTAAAAATAACCAAGAATAAAAAAATGACAAATTCAGTGAGTTTCACAATATTGAGAAAATTTGGCATTTATTAATTATTACTTCTTAATATCTTCCATTACATTATGAAGTTTTATCAAAAACATTCTGTACAAATTTTGCTATTCCACAAGGATATATTATGTAACCAACTTTCTTCCTTCTTCACTTTAAGGATTATTTTCCTATAACGTTCAAATGGGTACAATTTAAGATACTGATACTCTTCTATTACTTTTGGAGATCAAACAGTGATGCTGTTAGGTCTATCTTAAGATGTAGTCAAACTAACAGATCAATTCGACCTATTTTAAACTCAAACAATCTTAAACGTAAATCTTTGTAACGTCGCCATATTATTGAAATTTCAGTTCAGTACGGCTCATAATTTAGATAACTTCTAAATCCAAAGTAAAAGCATTATTGAAAGAAATGTCAATAGACAGTCATATCCTCCAGTATTGTCAACTGGAACTGGGACTCGAACTCAGGAGAGATAAACTAGTCACGTTTGTCACGCAACGAGCTTGACCCCACTGCTGCACTGCATCACCATCGCTAAATATCTTTTTTATTCTTCTCGCGTCTACGGGACTCCAATGGTGTGATGAACCTGCCCTTTCTGATGTGTTGTTCATTTCTCTGTGTTACATTAACTCTTTGGGTATTACGTCTTAAACAAAAATAATATCATGCAGAAAGCCATCAGTAAGTCTATAAATAACTGATTATTCCAATTGGTTTACTCGTCAGTAAAAAATATGTTCGGGCAACAAGTAATAATTATTGTGAAAGTCATATTTATAATATTTACTTCCATTTCAAATTTAAACTCTTTTTTTAATATGCTTCCAAGATATTTTTAATAATAAAAATGAGGTATTGTCTAAATTTCCAGATAATTTATGATTAATATTCTGTAACACAAAATTTTGGTAATTTGTTTACTCTATTTTTGTCATTGCTACAAGTAATAGACACATTGTCATGTTTTTCAAGACTTGCATTATTTTAAGGTATATCAGAACAGGAGACAATATGGTTTCTAACCACCTGTTGTAACAAAGAAAGAAACACATAAGCGTTATACATAATTCTTTGGGTAGAAACACCAGATAATAAATGAGATAGTTATTCTCTTTCCAGGAAGCCACTTGATGTTAAGAAAGAAAAATAAAATAAAATATTGCCACATAAGCACAGCAGATAACAGCATCATTTACAGTTTTGACATAATATATTAAGATCTATTTGTTTCTTATATTTGGAAGTTTTTGTGGGCGTAAAATAATAAGAGAAATTGAAATGTTTGTTTTGATATTCAAAATGAAATAAGAATACGATTTTGTATGTGTATTTGAGCCAAATAAATAAAATTATGGACAAATAAAGGAAGTGTATATTCCCAAATTTCGGTTTTTTATTATAGAGCTGGTTTATGATAAACATAATTTCTTACCGTCTCCCTTGAACTGGGTTCGATCCCCAACTCCAATAAATAATGTCACGCAAATTTCAAATATTTTTATTATTTTTCAAAATAATGGTCTGGAGACTTAATTTAATCCGATTTAGTGGATATATTTGATTTGGGCCACAGCTAACCTATTCATCTGTTGCATAGGGGTACATGACGAAAGCACATATGAGAAGGATACAAACAGTGGACGCAGGAGATGCACTATATTTCGTCCAAAACCTAGCCTTCCTCATGGACCTGGACCATATACACCAGTCACGGATATGATATAGGGGCAAGCTAGAAAGCTCCTTGTATGATCCGAGGAGCATCAGAATTTGCTTATCAGTCGACTCGATTCCGCTGATACCCAGAGGCACAAGAGACCTAAGCTTCAACTCCTAAACAACGGCTAGAGAGGACTACGAAACCACTCTTTAGAAAGAGCCATAACAAAACCCCAATATTTTACCTCTTGTGAGCTCACGGCAGTCGACTACTAACAAAGGAACTTCCGAGGTTCCACTGCTTTGGCAGCCAGATACAGTAAGTCCGGCTGAGCCCGATCCTGGACTACATAATAATTCATCCTTCCTATTCAATGAATTGCAGACCACGGCAACATTTGTTCCTGCGGTAGTCCAAAATCTGCGCAAAAGAAGCAGGTCTCAGCCAGGAACCGCGGAAGCGGATGTAGGTCTGCAGCGATGTGAAGAGAACAGTAGTCCTACTCGTTCTCTGCATCCAAGGTCTTCATCAATACCAAGAATAAGGCGTAGATAAATTCACGTGGCGCTTTTTCTTTTTCTGTGTTGCTGCTATAAATATAATTTTCACAAAATTATTTTTGTATCAAGAGACGGAGAAGGTTATCTTTTAAGCAAGTATTTTTTGTTCGTGTTTTATGTTCTAGCCTACTAAAATTCTATCTTCGAGAAAGGGATGCTTGAAACAATGCCCAGAATTTACGAGTTCCTGATTACATATTCTGTATGCATGTGGTTTTGAACCAAATTAGACTTTTGCCATTGGTAACTGGGATCTGTTATTGGATTTTGTCAAATATAAAACCAGGTAAGCAAATTTTTGTTTTCTTTATCATTTAAATTGGTTGAAAAACACACTTGTTGGGTTGTATTATAGAGCAGGATTGTTATTTAATTTTTAGTGTGCTTCAATAAAGTATTCTGCTTGTATCACAAAATTGAGTTGAATTTTTTTTCTTTGATATTTGTTACTTGTCACCAGTATCGTGTTTACAGAGTGATATATAAATTGGCTATTTTGATATTTTCTCTTCATTTTTTAAATTGACTTAGGTATTGTTTAAATGTTAATTGTGGCATTTCATAAATTATTTCTCTTGCTTTTCTTTTTTGGGATTTATTACCACATTCCTTGAGATTCCTATCCAAAAAATTCGATTTATCTAAAAAATATTCAAATTAACCCGTTTAAAACTGGGAAATAACCTCCAAGCCTTTGACGTAATGTCAGAGGATCAGTTAGAGGGTGTTTCTTGACAACTAATAGGAATTAAATTAATACAAAAATACTGCGCTGACGTTTCGGAAACTAAATCCGTTTCCTTTTTCAAAGTTTAGGCTTTAGATTTTTATGTAACGTGTAGAATAACACGGCATAAAATAAAAATTGTTTATATCATTTCCATAGATACTTACCATAGATATGTTGAAAAATATACTAAATAATATTAATTTTTTTTTTCTTTTAACATTGGTAACCAAGTTGAACAAAATTCTACCGAACAATTTGATTATTTAGTATATTTTTCAACTTTTCTATGGTAAGTATCTATGGAAATGATATAAACAATTTTTATTTTATGCCGTGTTATTCTACACGTTACATAAAAATCTAAAGCCTTAACTTTGAAAAAGGAAACGGATATAGTTTCCGAAACGTCAGCGCAGTATTTTTGTATTAATTTAATTCCTATTAGTTGTCAAAAAAACACCCTCTAACTGATCCTCTGACATTACGTCAAAGGCTTGGAGGTTATTTCCCAGTTTTAAACTGGTTAATTTGAATATTTTTTAGATAAATCGAATTTTTTTGGATAGGAATCTCAAGGAATGTGGTAATAAATCCAAAAAAGAAAAGGAAGAGAAATTGATTTAGGTAATTTAACTAGGTATTTTGATAATTTTTTCCTTACCTAGTTCAATATTCATATCTTACTAAACGTACATGTATATATTTTCCGTCTACCTACGAATTTGAAAATCTATCTTTGTTTAATTAACGTAATTTTATATTAACGGGAGTGACAATCCTTAATTTGTTAAAAATAATCCCTGTTTTCTGTGCCTTCTCTAATTTCCCGTTTTGTTCTCTCTTATGGAAGAACTTATTCCAAATTTATATATATTCATCTTATCTAGGAACATAAGAAGCACAACCGAGTATGCCTCGAATTTTTTTTTTTTTAAACTGGCTTTGGATTTCTCCATTCAGCCACGAAAATATTTATAGGTAATCCATGTAATTCATGTCTCGAAATTTTAATATTGTATTGTTTGCCAATAGCTTCAGGATCGTCTTCAATTTTGCTATGCAGCGAAATTACAAATACCTTCCCATAGCACTCAAAATTAATAGACAACCCTGAGGTTATGAAGCTGCGAATAGTAAGGGCCATAAAATGCTACCCTGAGGTACGCCTTGTTAAATGGAAAGACTTGGAAACCTATTATCTAAAACAACCGCCTACGTCTGCCTTCTGTTAATTAAATACTTCTCAAAAAATTGAACAGCATCATCCAAAATATTTAAGTTTTACTAAAGGTTCTACCCAGGGTTTCGGATGCTTTACTATAGTTTAAAAGAATGAGGTTGGTGTTTTTCCTTCATCACAAGCGTTATAAATATCATTAGTAACCTTTAATAACGCTGTTGTAGTACTATGACCATGTCAAAAACCTGTTTGAATATTCAGTAAAATATTAAATTTATTTAAAAAGTTATATGGTTATACACAATTCTGTCCAGAATTTTTGTTAACATAGGCAGAATACTTTTTGTGCGAAATTGAGATATATCATTAGGATTGTTACTCTTCGGAAGAGGAATTATATTAGCATGATTTCAGGCAGTCGAAAACGTGTTATTTAATAAACAGTAATTTATAATAAAAGATAAATAAGGAGTTGCGTGTGGCGTTAAAATTTGCAACATCATCAAGTTAATTTCATCAAAGCCCTTAGCGTTCCTTCAACGTCCAAAATCAGAAGTAAATTTTTCTTCTCAAGCGTTTTCTAAAATATCTTAGAATCACTGCTCTTGGACTTATAATGTAAATATGCTTTTTAGAACACCAATAGAAATATATGCAATTGGATATTTTTATTATTATTATGAGTGTATGAAACTTAAATACAGTTATAAACAATACGTATCGAGCAAAAAAAGTAGCATATTTTATAAAAAAAAACAACGAGGTATGCTTTAATCTAAGAGTGAATGATTATACTTGTTATGGTTATTATAGATTTTTTTTCTAACGGTAACGTCAAAAACTCTACTGCTACATCTACAAGGCATATTTTCATCTCGGTGTTTATGTGAAAAGTCAAAAATATGGAAATTTGGCTGCTAGGCAGAACTCCTGCAACTCTTCTGGGTGGCAATTTCCAGAAACTAATTGACCTCAATTTTCATGATCAAATCGCAAACTTTTACGTTGACTCCGTTAATTCAGCAATTACGTATTGATAAATTCAGTGGAAAGTATTTCCAACAGGAAATGTTCCACAACCCAACTTTTATGTTTATAAGAGTTTTATGCCGATATAAAGCTGATCAAAATTTATGGCCAATTAGGATTATCGTAACAATCCGCAAAATCACGATGAATTGCGAAATATAATTTCTAAAATAACTATGTTAACAATTTGTCGAAAATTTGGCATAAAAATGAAATCATAAATGCCTTTGATTATGTTTTCAGCTGACCTCTCGGTATTTTCTAAGACAACGACGGTTACAGTCTTTAAAATGATTTCTAGATACACGAATAATGATCACGAATTTCAAATTAGTCTATGCCAGATTCGTATGCCATTTGTCAGCCAAGTTGATATTAATATTGAAAAGTATTTTGTTTTCCCATTAATTTAACGTTATATCTAGATAACACCAAATCGATTCGCAAAATCACCACAATTGGATACAGAGTGGGTTTGGTATTTGTTGATAATAAATCATCGACTAGCAGGAATCTGTCACGTGATTTAATATATGGAATGTTTTCGCTATTATATTTTCATATAGAACGTATATTTATTTAGATTTATTCTCACTACTTTTATCAGACATATTAAACGTAAATCCAAATGTAAAATATAAGGGTCACTTTTGGCTTGCTTTACTAGTGTCTAGTAACTAGTTAGTACTCTTACCTAAAATTACTATAAATATATCCTAGTGTTCATCAACTGAATTCAGCTCATTGTAATTTGTGTTTGATAATTGATGGATTCCACTTGTCATCTTTAGACAATAATTAATGTCAAGTTCATATTGACCTGCTTGCTTTTGAGTGACGCAAGTAAATAATCAAATAAAAAATAAAAATAGAATATGTTGATGAAGCAAAGTTGAACCTTATTTTAACATAATTATTCATTCTTATCAAAAGATGCCAAAAGTGAAAATGAAGGAAATAGTAACTATACTATTGAATGTCAAGAGGAATTTCTCATTTTTTAAATACTCTGTATTTTCAGATATATGAACTAGTAATCTAATAAAACTGAACACAATAATTGAAAAGTAAATTGAAAATAATTAATACTTTATTTATTTTTCAGTACTGTATTATGTTGATAAAAAAATAACTTACTTTTGAAAAATAGTTAATACTTTATTTATTTTTCAGTACTGTATTATGTTGATAAAAAAATAACTTAGGTACTTTTGAAAACACCCTGAATCCTGAATAATAATATGGGCGAAAACTGGGTGGCTTATTAAAATAAACTATATTTGTTGACGAGTTAATAACCATAATCTCTGGTACAAAATAGTTTATATGCCTTGGGGATATACATAACAATTAACCCAATTAACATTGCAGACAAACAACTAGTGACCGGAGGAAGATGAAGGCTAAATCTGCTTATGCTTTCCACTGTGACATTTCAAACAGGAGGGTTTTAATGCGTACTTCGTTTAGTGTAGTAGAACGAATGTTGTTCACCACAGACGTCCGCATTAATATTTTTAAAGGAAAAGATCTCATTTCCATTACGAGCATTGGTAATACGTAGCAATTGATATAGAGGCCCGTAAAAATAAAAGGTAAAACTAATTGTAATCCAAATTCCAATAATAAAGTTATTATTTCAAATGGAGTGTGTCAAATTTTCTTAATATGAACCAAGTAACTTTCTGGATTTTGAAAATAATCGATTTAATCAAAATTTATTTTTATATAATATAAAAAAAATACCTAGATTTCAAGTTCGAAATTAGATGTTTCGTATACAGAGTGTGGAGAAAAGTATGATTTTCTTAAACGGAAAACTCTGGATATTGTTATTTATTTAGAGTTACCTTTTTTGGTAATATTTATATACATATGCCATTTTATTACTTTATAAATATTGCAGATATCAACGAAATGTACTATCGCGGCCGAAAAAAAGTAATCGACTGATTTTCCCGTTGTAACTATGGTTCTATTCAGTGTCGCATCAATCCCAATATTGTTTTATTAGTGTCAACGTCATTGTCATATTAAGCAAAATAAATTTTTTATTATTTAATCATGTCTTATCATGTTTTGAGTGAAGAAGAAAAAGGCTACCTCATCGCCAAACTTGGAGAAGGGTGGTCTCAACAACGCATAGCAAGTGAAATTAATTGCAGCAAAAGCACGATTCAAAAACTAAACAAAAAGTGGATAGAAACTGATGATCTGATCAGAGCAGTGGGTTCTGGGCAGCCAAGAAAGAGTACTCTAGAAAACGACAATACTCCGGTTAACTATTTGAATTTAAACCCATTTTCTAATTCTATTGAAGCCAAAGAGCAAACCAACTTCCCAGCGTCTATTGCAAGAAGACGGTTGCGAGAGCAAGGTCTATTTAACTGTGCCAGTGCTAAAATCCCCGACTAACAGATGTTAATAAAGAGGCAAGAATGCAGTTTGCAAATACTTTTATTAATGAAAACAATCGTTAGTGGGAGCGAGTGGTCTTTTCCGACGAAATTTAATCAGTCCTGCTACAATGGTCAACTGCGAGTTTCCCGTCTAGGGGTCATAAGTTTAATGAAGAATATTTGCACAAAACAGATGGAAGGTATTCTGTTTTTTTGTTTAGTTTTTGAATTGTGCCGTTGTTGCAATTAATTTCACTTGCTATGCGTTGTTAAGACCACCCTTCTCCAAGGTTGGCGATGATGTAGCCTTTTTCTGCTTCCCTCAAAACCATACTAATTAATTGTTTTCTTATAATTAAAAAAATATTAACAACTTATTTCTTATTAGTTTTTTTTAATAACTACGACCCCACCAATGATTTCTTGTCAAAATAATTTAATTGACATAACTGATGTAAAAACTCCCATTTACAAAGGAAAATTTTTCGAAAAAACATACTACTTGATAAAAAATCGATTACTTTTTTTCGGCCGCGATAGTACATACCTATCATGTGCGCATGTGCACGCACAGCTTATGCTGTTTAGTAGATTTGAAGCGATTTCCCATGCCACAAGCGTTTTACAAATCGGTTAATATTTGAAAGAGGCACGAACCCCATTCCCCAGTTGTCGACGCCTATGTCAACCAGCATCAAAGGAGACTTGCCAACTTAAATGTATTATCTACATGTGTACCACAGATTAGTTAATCTGTGTGTGTACTGTGCAGATGATGTCAATAGTTTCACTTGTCCAACACATAATAAACTAGTGAAGAATGAAGGTTATACTCTTCGCAGGCAGTCGATTATTACAATTAATTATTGTAAAAACTATTTCAGTGTTAGTGTTAGTATTACATATCAAAGGTTACAAGTCTCTTTGGAACTATTTTTTTCACACACAATAAGCTTTTTTCTTTCGTTAACACTTATATACTGTCCAATGTTCTGTTTTCAATATGTTTGGATTTGGATCTTTCTTTCTTGAGTTGAGTTATATGTTTATACAAGAAACGTGATGGATGGAAATTGGGCATTTTAAAAGTCGTTCAGAATTCAATAACTATAACTAACACCTAACATATTGCAACGGTTTAAATATTTTTGCTCCATAGGAAATGCAATTTACTCTTCTGCAAGGCGTATAATAATTTAGTTACGGAAATTGGGGGCAAGTATCAGTTTTTTCGCAACTAACTAGCTGATTGTGGTGGAGAAAATGTTTAATGTTTGATCGTGTTCAATATAAACAATACGTTTCACTGATAATACGCGAAATGTTAAAATTAAAGTCAATGGGGTTTGAGAATAATTTTAATAACAAAATACAACACATTTAAATAATAAAAAGGGCAAGTATTTTACAAATCTCTCATAATTTTACTACACAAAAGTACTATAGTGAAAGTCTACCGTTCTTGTGGTCAGCTCCACTGACACTTAAATAAACATTCACAATAAAACAGGGAATATATAAAACTGACATCAATTACTTACATTTTTTTAGTAGCACTGTCCATTTTTTGGCAACCCCGACCGTTTAGTCGCTAACACCCCTTAGCCACATGCTTACTGACGGTGTGATGCGATTAGTACCCTTACCTGATATGCTAATGTAGCATTAACTGTATAATCGATTCCTGCAGCCCCTGGGAATCAAATTACAAATTACCTTTCATACTCGCTTTTCAAAATTCAAAGTACAGGAATCATAAATGGCCAACCTCATGGAGGGTTAATGAACACGAACCTAATGAATTGGGTTGCTAAAAATGACTCTGGAAATTATTAATAAAAAAAAGTACAAAATAAAATGATGTTATTTTTATCAGGATTGTAAAATAATAATTGATTTATAATATAATCCATGTTGGTTAATTGGTTAATCAAGGGTTAACTTGATTGACAATAATCAGTCAATGAGTCAGCCGTAGATCAATACCAGAGATTCATTGTTGAATTGATTGTTTCTCAGATTAACTAAATGCTAATAATATACGGTGTGTCCGTAACATATAAAAAAAAAACATAAAACACACCACAGAAATTAGACAACCCCCAATTCCAAAGCCAAAGGCTGTCCGGAAGGGGGCTACACATTAGAAAAAATGTTAATACATAACAAAATAAAAATTGTTTGAAAAAATTCTCAGATCTATTTCTATTTTTAAATGCGCGTCCTGCTTCATTTTTGTTTTAGTTATTCTTCGTTATTCTGGATATTATTATGATGTCATCGATATTCATTTTTTAATTGTATACAAGGTTATTAGAAATTGGCGGTTTTTGATAACCCTGATATGAAAATAATAAATGCCATTTTAAATTCATCAGGAAGAATTCAATGTCAATAATATTATTAATATGGATTAGGGGTATAGAAATTTCATGAATATTTCCTTTTAGAGATTTAGATTTTATCATATCTACTCATATCATATCAAACTCTATAACAAAGATCTGCAAAGTTCAGCTGTTTTAAAAATAGAAGGTGTTTCTAAAGTTTTTTCGCGTAGAATCTGAATCTTGCTTCAGAATTTACCTACCACGTAATATTTTGAGATATTTGAGATTAATGATCAAAAAGTGGCCCTTTGAGGTTATATATAGGAAATAGAACTTTTTTCTGCCCATTTCTGCTGGTTGCATCGTAACTACCTTTCCACTTCAAAATCAGTCTTCATGGCCCATCGACAATTTTTCTATCTGTAGTTATGGCTTTTTAGAGATGAATACATTTGACTATTTATAATAGATGCTAAATGAATATCAGATATTTTAAAGCGATGGTTCATTGAGTTTTAATCTTAAATCTAAAGTCATAATATGGGTATAATACCATAAGCCCTTACATAGTAAACCTTGAACTCGTTAACTTTATGACCGAAACCCAATAACCCAGTTAAATTATGTAAAACCTAAATTCATGAACTAAAAGCCAATACATGTCAAATCAAAGACCATTCAACCAAATTAGTTCCATATACCGTCAGCACACAAACCAATCAAAGATAAATCTCTAAGCCCTAAACCCATAAATTCTATACCGATACAACTTAAACCCATAAGCCTATCCGTATCTTGATGGACACAATGCTAGTAGTTGGGGCTTACTCTGTAGGGACTTTGGATTTAAGAGTTTAGGGTTTATGAGTTTAACCCAGTAGGTTTTATGGGTATGGTGTTGTGGGTTTAGGGATTAGGTTTTATTAGTTTAGATTTTATAGATTTGCAGTTGATTGACTTAAAGTTTATATGTTTAGGGTTTTTGGATTTAAGATTCATGAGTATGTAGGTTAAAGTATTCTGTGTTTAGGATTTATAAATTTATGATTTATGAGTTTAGGGTTTATCGGTTTAGGGATTATAAATCTAGGATATATGAGTTAGTAGGTTCAGAGTTATTGGCTTATGGGTTTAGCATGTATGTGTTCAAGTTATAAGGTGTACGCTTCATTGGAATTTAATTATACTAATTGTTAATTTATGGATTAAGGCCTTATGAGTATAATGAATTTTCTTTGAGACTGATACTCAAAGAACCATCGCTCTAATATTCATTTAGCAACTCTTATAAATATTATTAATTTTTAAAAAGCCACATCTCCGATAAGAGAAATCGTAGATAAGCAATCGAAAACTTACTTTGAAGGGGAAAGGTATTACTAGATATACAATAATGTGTGACAGAAGTTACACGAAGGTATTTTGTTTTGCCAATTGTCCCTTATTTTGCTCTAAAAGGTACTTGCAGCCATCGTGTAGAAAATAGTCCACGGAGAGAGGCTCGTAACACCTAAAAAACAGTCAAATTGCAATAAATTTACTAAAACCCTACACAAATATAGTTTTATAATATACAATAGTCAATAATAAACCAATTACAAATGTACTATGATGAAAATAAGGGACATTTAAAAGTTTAAACAGACATAAAAAAAGTTCAGATACCTGCAGTCGATGCAAATATGTAGTTTAAGACGAATTTGTAATAGAATAATAAGTTAATCTGTGCACAACCAACATAAATCAAGTGAAATTTAAACATCAAACAGTATGTTAAAAAGTGAAATATAAAAATCAGTGTGAGAACGTACCAAGTTCGGAGGATCAAAATTTCATCAAATGTAATATGACATGTGGGGCATCAAGAGAAAGGTCCTGGCTCCAACAAGCTGAAAGGAAACATAATTCACGATATTATATGCAAATAAGAGGAAAAACTTAGAAAATACTTACGAAACAGAAATGTCATCCGTCTAGATTGCTATGGAATATGCACAAATTTCTTAAAAACTCCTTGACGACGAATAACAAATAGTCGAGGAGAGCGTCTTTTGAATCGAAAAGAGGAAGAAGTTTTCTGCGTGGCTCCAAAAAAAATCAAAAAGTCGTTACAAGCATACTTCAAAACAAGAACAAACAAATTGAGGCCCAGAAGCAGAGGGAAATATCCGAACGAGGAAAGAAATATACAAGGTACTTACCTAAAAATAACGTTTAATTTACCCAAAGTGGACTAACTATTCATGTACAAAGTGTAAAAACCACATAAGCAGGCAACAGACAGCCATAATTTCAGTTTTGACAACCTAAAACATTATTTGAAAATGCCCAGCGAGCATAGAACTCTAAACCAGTGTAGATCGCTAATTCGCGTTTAATTAAGCTTTAACAATTTAATAATTTGATAATAGTTCGCACAGTGAACAAATTTTGTTACACGTTTAATAAATTAAGTTATCGCAGGATTATTCTAACTAGACATTAAGATTATTTGTCGTTAATCTTCAATAAATTGTATTATGTATTCAATGGAATCTGATTTTTCTTTCATGGAACTATAAAATCTCTACAAAAGACTAAAGTAAACGTCATCTAGGCACAGTGAGTTACAATTAGCAGTCTCTAATTCATCTTAGTATAAACCTAACTATCTAGAGGGAGCAGCTAGCTCAGATAGGACTTTTCCATTCAATTTAAGACAAATAAAATTAAGCAGAATCTATTTTCATATCATTTATTGTCATTAATTACAAAAGTAAACCAGTAAGGGCAAGGTAAGTCTCTCCTAAAGCACCAGGAACTCATCTAACGGCCCTGAAAAACTAAAATAAAAAAGGGATCAGACAGACCCTAGTAAATAAAACCTCCTAGTTTCACACGCATTCTCTTTGACGGATCTAAAACAGGTGTAGTGTGTGCTGGGGAAGAAATTTTGTGTGTGATAGGTGGAAGGAAGTATTCAGTAAAAATAAAATAAAAAAGTAATTAAATAAAATAAAACTTTCACCACACTTTCACCACAATATATTGTTAATGAATACAGTGATTTATCAATTACTTTTGATATTTAATTACCTAATTATATTTAACAGCAATCTTCATGTCTAGATTTCCAATGTTTTATCAACCTTATTTTCGATCCCTTCAAATGACCACATACTTCTTGTTGTTAACTTTTAAAGTAGCTATTTTATTGTTTTTTAGAAGCGGTCTCGGAACTTACGATACTTAATCACTACTGTTAACATTCACAGTCTCTTGAATATCTCTGGGTTTGAGTATTTTGGATTTTGAACTGGTATAGAAAATCAGCGTTTTGTAAACAAATTCCTTTCAAAAGGTATCTGGCATGGTCGTAATTATATTTTTCATGATAAATTCCAGTTTATTAGTCAATAATAAACTTTAACAATAAAGGCAGTCAGAGCGAGAAGAAGTGCAAAATTTTAATAAAATAGTTAATAAGCCTACCTTAAAAATTAAATAAACAAAATCTTATAGGTTTTGAATATATAAATATAAAAACTGTTAATATGAAACATTAATTATTTTTTTATGAGAATCACAATTAGGATCCGTATGCGTTTCCAGCTTCTGAGGAATATAATTATTACCGACCGACTTCCCATTCCTGTGAGCCTGTGAACTTGGCGTCTTAGCTTTAGCTTTCGCCTCATTTGTGGTAGTGATTAATGAAATTTTGGACGAATAAGAGATGAGAGAAGCCAAGAAGATTATTTTTTATGTATAAAAGTTTTAATATATAACTCGATTATACCAGATAAAAAAACTTTCTTTGGACCATACGCATTTAATTAAAGTGTAATTTGGCATAAAAATTCATTCTCATTTTATCTGGCCACTGTTTCTATCAGAAAAACTTTGCTTGTAGTAATGATTTCGAAAGCATGTTGGTCTTATTAAACGATGCTTAACATTCATCATTTCAAATAGTCAATTTGTTTTTGTTGAAATTTAATAACACAAATTAGGAGAAAATGAAACCGACTAAATTAGTAATTAACTAAAATAATTTATTTTCCTTTTAATTTTTAATATATACAATATTCATGTGTGACTGTTTTTGATAAGCAGCGTAGAAACTGTTTGATACAAGCTAAGTGTCAAAACACGTTTTCCGTGTTGTATACCTACATATTAGGATCCGTTATTCTATATTTATTACAAAATTTATTTTTTCTTCAATCGTTCCAAAAGTAGGTACTTTCGGTACGATTTTTTGCACCGACAGTGGCGTATTCTAGTACTAGCCCCGAAAGCAGCTATTACGGGTACTAGTACTATAAAGTGATAGATCATCTAAACGCCAATGTCAATATGCCGGTTATATTTTACTATGATTGAATCCGCTAAATAGTCGTGTTGCTATGGTAACTAAATAATAATTGAAGAAGAAAAACACAAAGGTCTTGTTCCCACAAAATTCTTTTTTCTTCAAGCGTATAACAATACTTACATTACATAATGCAACACGTCCTGTAGAAAGAGCCTATTATTGTATTAGTACAAATATTTCTCATTTTTTTCCAAAGTTATGAAGTAATGTATTCATGGCAACGAATTAAAAATCTAAATTATGACTTGTCATAAACTGTCATTTTAAAAGTTGACGTCGCGCGTCGAGCCGTTTTTTAAATTTAAAAGCGAAAATGTCAGAAGAAATGCAGTGCATACCACCTGAAATACTTGAAATTGCAAATTCACCTATGACATGTTTCATTGATAAATAAAATGGTTAGTATTACATGTATTTCTTTTTACTAAGGTTGAACGCATTTGACCTGATGTAATTTTCAAAAGTAAAGTTTTGATATTTTTTATTTTAACGCTTGAAGAAAAAATAGTATATGTCACTCGGAGTAGAAGGCTCATTATGTGTTTAGCCCAGTTTGCTGCCTCGGCTGAGCAAACTTCTGGGCTCAACAATAATGGTCGCCTTCTACTCCTTGTAACATAATATACTATTTTATTGCAACCGGTTTCGTGATCAATCTATTACATCACATCATCAGGCTACAAGACTACAAATAGGAAAACTTATGTAAAACACTTTAACAATACGATTAATACATTTTATATAATAAGTTAAGATTTTCATAAAATATGTAGGTAGTTAAATATAAATAAACAACTAAAACTATTATGATGATATCAGATATTGTTTTTATATATAAAAAAATGTGTTTGTAAATAAGACAAAAAGTTAATAACAAAAGATACCTACTAAAGAAATTAAAGTAAAATGAAATTGTAAATAATTAATAAGTTAAATATAGAAACAATATACTTACATTTCTATAAATACCAAAGGTTTGTCAAAAATAGCATTAATGAAAAATTTGTCCAATTTTTTAGAAAATTAATAAATTTTATGTAAAAATACATGTAATTGAATTTATTTATTATATTAAAAACACACATAAAACAAAAGACAATGTACGAGGACAACAGATTAAAAATTTAAAAATAACGTCCTTAACATCTTCTGAATCTTTTTCTAAAGAACTTTCCATTATTAAGCAGATTGCCTCTACTAATAATGATGACATTACATTAATAGATAAATTACTGAATAATAGACAGAATAGAATCATTCAAAATACAGCTTATATACATAATCCTTCAATTGTTGTAAATGATAGTCTTCCTTACCGAGCATTGTCTTTCATTGTTAGACCGGCTTTTGAAAAATTACAATCGGTGGTAATTGACCGAAATAAGGGGAGGGGGGGGGGGGGTATAGTTTTATAGGAAACACCCTGTACGTCCCGAAAGTGCTTTTACTGGACTCACAAGCTTCCAGGCCACTTTCGGAACTTCTTACGTAAATAACTAGTCATTCAGCAGTGGACAGAAAGTAGCATTTTCATCTCTCATTTTAGGCTCGAACGTATTCCTTTTCCTGGGAGGTAAAATGTTGCATCCCGCTGCTATTGACGACGGCGTGTATCGTTAGCATTATGATGTCTTAGTTTACGTTTTTCAAAATATTTTTACTTGATTATCAAACGTATATATTTTTTCTATTTTTTGTAATAATGTGCTTCGGTCGAAATGGTCGTAGAGGAAAATCATAAGTGTAACTTTGGAATAAAGTGTGATGTCTTCCCTTGGGTGATCATTGCCCTTTCGGCGATATACATAACTGAGTATGTTTTCGGTTAGCTCAAATGTACGAACCAAAAATGTTTTCACTCGTAATCTCCCTAGTGGTTGGGAATTTCCTACTATTAATTCAAGCACGTGGGTGATTCGGTAAGAAAATTTCACACCTAAATTAAATGGAAAAATAAATGAGGTTGGAAAATTCGAAACGGCCAATTTTATTTTACCTTGGGTTTCTTGCCAAAACGGCGATGCGGCGGCGATTTTCTGTTCGGAAATAGCGTTTGGAAAGCAAATGTCAAATATAATCATATTTCAATAATTTGACAAAAAGATTTCCAGGACGAAAAAAATTTCCGGAAATTTTCCCGTTGCCAGTGGTAACGTTACAAAATTAAAGCCTCTATCATTCACATAAGTGAAATTGAGAAATTTCTGTTTTAAAGCATAATAGAGAAAATAAAAATATTTATGAACGTAAATGCATGTATAGCTTTAATTTTTCTCCAATCGCTCCATTGTAATAATTATTGCTAATTTCTTTTGTGATATCTTTTTAAACTAAGTTATATTATATTTTCTATTTTACGAAATATTTAGTTAAAATAAGCAAACGACTATTAAATATATGGAAAATTTCCTCTGACGTGTACTTATCTAACGTACAACGAGGGTAACAGGGTGTTTCAAAATTAACTAAACAAACTTAAAATCTGAATTTACCTATCATCTCAAAATAAAAAAAAATCTTGTGGAGGTATGTCCACAAACTCTATATTAACAGGTTAAGCTGCATAACCTTGCTGCATAACCGAGGTGCATAACTTATGCACTTATGCACCTCCAAAGATGAAGGCTAAAATCATATGTTTTAAATTTTTTTCTCAAATTTAAAGAAAGAAAGAAAAGTAAATATTGGTAAAGATTTTCTACTAATAGGTAAAAATATGCTTTGGAAAGCTTGAATAGTTTAGAAACTACTTCGTCACTTTTACTTTTTCACAAAATAGATAGTTTTGATTAGAAAAATAAAATAATTTCATTTTCTTTTCATTTTAGAAAATGTTTAGTAACGCGTAGTAGCAGTTATTATTAATCCATGATAAATCGTTAATAGTAACTACTTATTACTTAGTAAACAATTAGTAAAACGGGCCCTTTTAGTAAAATTGAGTTAGAAATTAATCTAATTTTACTCAAAAGAAAACTACAAATTACGCCTCGAACTTTTACTAACAGTGAATATGCCGATATGGTATTGTTATACTGAATTTGAAATGAAAATGCTACCTTTGCTCATCTAAGTATGCAATGAGGTATTCACATAGAAGATGCCCTGAAGATGCCCGCGAAGTCAATGTTCATTACGACATTCAACCAGTTAAAGGAAACGGAATCATTTTATATGTTAGATGTAGCTTTTATTCATCTTTAAAATGCCAGCCAAGAACGAATAAAAATTATTTGACAGCAGGCTGTAGCAGCAGGTTTTTCCTATTTTATACAATTTTTCAAATAACCATGTGGATCGAAACTATTTTATTGTTTTATTCAAAACTCTCAGTTTTATGAAAAAAATAACGGAGGCAATAAAGTTTAAAAAAATTTGAATAAAAAAATAAAATGCTTTACTGCTTAATGAAAATTTTGCGGATACAGGAAACTTTTACTTATTTTGAGATTCTAATTTCAGATTTTAAGTTTGTCGAGTTAATCGTATAAACGCTAATGTCAAAAATGATTACAACATTTATACGTAGTTGTTAACAATAGAGACTTTTCATCATGTTATATTATCGTCAAGCGCTAGGAGGGAATACTTCGACCCTAAAAGGGTAGTGGAAAAGAGTATTTTCAGCGGCTTTAAGGTTGTAAACTCTAGTGATTTAAGTAAACCAAAATAGATACTGTTAAAAATTTATTTGAAATTTAAAATAACCTTACTCCACTTACCCAAAATCCCGTTATCAAAGATCTATCGTTGTTTTCTTGACTGGAGAGGTTTAACTGTTATCTCTTGTTGATAAACTGCAAGTATTAACGGGAACGGTGATTTTACGATCGATTTTATTGGAGGGATTTGCTCCTGTATAGTTCGGAAAACGGAAATTTTATTACAATCAATTATACATAATGCTCAAAGAATCTTTATACTTTATCAAATGGTATGTATTCTTTCATATATAATTTATTTTACTTTATATACAGGTAGGTAAATTCATAATAAATAACATGTTTTTAGTTCATTACAATCCAACGACAACTTTTAGGAATTTTGGCGTCTATGACCAAACATTCCAATTATTAGAAAATATATATTTGCACGTTGGTTTTGTTTCAATATTACCCACATGGTTCGTTCCAAGATGATACAGCAAATAATGTCGTAGTAGACCAAACATTTTAATGTTTTGAAATAATTTTTCTCCTCTGACTTTTACGGAACACTGGCTCTTGCTCTTCTTCGTGAAAGTAACTACTGAAAATAAATAATAAATAAATAAATAAATAAATAAATAAATAAATAAATAAATAAATAAATAAATAAATAAATAAATAAATAAATAAATAAATAAATAAATAAATAAATAAATAAATAAATAAATAAATAAATAAATAAATAAATAAATAAATAAATAAATAAATAAATAAAAATCGATAAATAAATAAATGAATAAATAAATAAATAAATAAATAAGAAATAAATAAATAAAATAAATAAATCAGTCTATTAAGGCGGGCCCAATGCTGCTTTAAGATCACTCTGAAAGTTCTTATACCTATATGTGTGTGTGTTTACAAGATATAACTAATCATTTGAAAAAAAGTACCTAATACTTATTCTGAAGTATAAGATACATATTTTCTTTCTGTTCTTATTTGGGATTTACGGCCACACTTCTAAACATTACCCAGATAATCTGAAAAATATCTGTATTATTTAAAAAATAACCTTTACGCCTGTGACTTTACGTCAAAGGAACAGTTAAAGGTTGGTTTTTTGACATGAAATATAATTAAAATAAAATAAAAACAATGATGTTTTGCAGACGTTTCGGAAACTTAATCTGTTTCCTTTCTCAATGCTAAATAGTCTTTCTCTTGTGTAATTCGTGAAATTACACAATTTTAATGTTTATATTATAACCATAGATACTTACTACGCTCACAGAAAAGTTGATTAGATTAGATATTCAAGTTGCTAAGTTCTTCTTTTAATTTTTAATCAACTTTCTGTGAGCGTAGTAAGTATCTATGGTTATGATATAAACATTAAAATTGTGTAATTTCACGAATTACACAAGAGAAAGACTATTTAGCATTGAGAAAGAAACAGATTAAGTTTCCGAAACGTCTGCAAAACATCATTGTTTTTATTTTATTTTAATTATATTTTATGTCAAAAAACCAACCTTTACCTGTTCCTTTGACGTAAAGTCACAGGCGTAAAGGTTATTTTTTAAATAATCCAGATATTTTTCAGATTATCTGGGTAATGTTCAGAAGTGTGGCCGTAAATCCCAAATAAGAACAGAAAGAAAATACAGAAAGATGCCACAAATAACTTTTAGATAATATTTATAAGATACATATATACAGTGTGTCTCACTTTTCACCACTACACCCCAATATCTAGGCCATTTGTTGATCGATTTATTTCAAATTTGGTATACTTCTTTTCCTTCAGATAGTGTTTAAAAAGTTATTAATAAAAAATGTTTTCAAACTTAAATACTCCTACTATGATCAAAAAAAGTGGGAAAAAATTAGGAATTTATATTAGCGATTGAGATAGGGTTTTTGTTTTTACAGATTCTTGTTCAGCATGACCTAAAACGCCTGTAAGTATACCAAATTTCGTTAAAAAATATTCATTCCTTTACAAAAAAAAAAGTAATAAAAATCTAAGATTTCAACAATAATCACCCTACTATTCCAATTATTTATTGTCGGATATTTACATAACTTGGTAGTCGGGTGATACAATGACGCTAATTAAGCATTAGGACACTTTTTTTAGAAAATATCAAATAAGTAACTCAACTTTTATTATTTTTTATTATTGAAATCTTAGTTTTTATTACTTTAAAAAAAAAAAGAATGAATATTTTTTAACGAAATTTGGTATACAGGCGTTTTAGGTCATGCTGAACAAGAATCTGTAAATACAAAAACCCTATCTCAATCGCTAATATAAATTCCTAATTTTTGCCCACTTTTTTTGATCATAGTAGGAGTATTTAAGTTTGAAAAAAATTTTTATTAATAACTTTTTAAACAAAATCTGAAAGAAAAGAAGTATATCAAATTTGATCTAAATCGATCAACAAATGGCCTAGATATTGGGAGTAGAGTAGTAATGGCGGAGCTGGGTCTCCCCCCACCCTTTTTTTTTTGTGGTGGGGGGTAACTAGGGTAATTCGAGTAATGTAGGTAATTAGACTGATGTAATTGCAATAGAGGTAATTAGAGTATTGCAGGTAATTAGCCTGATGTAGTTGCAATAGAGGTAAGTAGAGTAATGTGCAGTAATTAGACTGATGTAATTGCAATAGAGGTAATTGGAGTGGTGCAATGCAATTGTAGTTGTAATTAGTGTATGTACTGATATGTGTATGAGTATTTCAAGTAGAGGTGGTGGGGCAGCTTCACTCCGTGTATATAAATGAGGATGAGGAGCACACAGCCATTTGTGGTGCTAGTCTCCCAGAGTAAAGACATAAAATGTATATTTGTACTTCTTGTGGTGTAAGTTTTACACGTGGTGACAATTTGCGAAGACATCAGAGGCAATCTTGTAAGAAGATACATGATAGTGGTCCGCAAGCAAAATATCCTAAACTGGAATGTAATCCTTCAACATCTACAAATATGGAAACTTGTAATTGCTGTAATGTGACTCTAAGCACAACCCAAATGAATTCCCATAGAAGGACATTGCAGCATAGGACAAATTCATGTGTTCCGTTTATAGAAGGTGTAGAAATTGTGCAGAGCGCTTTCAAATACAGGATTGTAACCTATCGAGTATATAGCGAAAATAATCACCAAGACTATGTAATGTTCTTCAATGAAATTAGATCAAAAATATTAAATCTCTTCGAGGAAGTGTTACGTATTCATAATACAGTAAAAGTAAATATGGAAACGTTTGCTACGTACGTATTACAGACACAGGAACTATCTGAAATGAAATCATTTAACACTTCCAACAAAATCTTGGATCAAGCTATGGATTTGAACAATACTTTGGACACCTTTGTGGATGCTATGATTACACAAACTACGGAGTTCCTGGAACGTGATTCAGGTATTTAAACATACATTAAGGTGGAAAGAAAATGACTAATTATAATTTAATTTTAGGATGGGCCCTCGAACGAATTGCTTTTGTTGAAATCAATGTGAATAAATATAGTCCTCTGGGTGGTTCATCATATGTCAAGTTGCCAAAATCCATAGAAAACAAGAAGGCAGTGGTAAATGTAAAAAACCAGGATCAGTATTGTTTTGCTTGGGCTGTAACTTCAGCGTTGTATCCTGCAAATGGCTGCACATCTGAGACCTCATCATATCCACATTTTTCAAGAGTTTTAAATTTATCAGGTATGAATTTTCCAGTAAAATTGCGGGATATTTCAAAATTTGAGGAGATGAATAATATTTCAATTAACGTGTACGGGTTAGAAGAAAAATTTGAGAATAATAGAATAAAGTATGAAGTTGTTGGGCCTTTACGTTATTCTGAAAAAAAACTATTTATGCATGTAAATTTGTTACTACTTTCCGGTGAATGTGGTGTAAATCATCACTGTAAGAAAGATTGCGCTAATAATCACTATTGTTGGATAAAAAACTTGTCTAAGCTAGTTTCCGCTCAAATTTCAGCTCATGATCATAAAAAGTACTTTTGTGATGGTTGCTTACTATATTTTAATAATGAGCGTCAGTTATTCCAGCATCAGAGAAATGACTGTAATCATGTTTATACAACAACACCATCGACACAATTTCGGATTGATAAATATGGTAAACAAGTACCTGAAAATATATTAAAATTTGAAAACTTTGAAAGACAAATGCAAGTACCATTTGTAGTGTATGCAGACTTTGAATCAATTCTGAAACCTATTCATACTTGTGAACCGAACCCCGAACGTTCTTATACAAATAAAACTTTTATACACGAACCTTACTCCTTCGCATATTTCATAAAATGTTCTTTTGACAATTCTTTATCAAAATTTGAACTCTATCGAGGATCTGATGTAGCCAAAGTTTTTGTATCGCGTATTGAAGCCGATGTAAGGGAAATCTATAACAGATATATGAAAGATATAGTCCCAATGGCTAAACTCACAGCACAAGAAAGACAAGACTTCCTGAATGCGACCGTATGCGGTATATGTGAGAAACCATTTAAAGTAGAGGATGTAAAAGTTAGAGATCATTGTCATATAACTGGTAAAGTAAGATTTGGTGCCGCACACTCTGTATGTAACTTAAATTACAAATTACCAAATTTTGTACCTATCATATTTCACAATATGAGTGGCTACGACAGTCACCTATTTATAAAACAGCTCTGTGCACATAAGGACAGAGTTGATGTTATAGCACAAAATAAAGAAAAATATATATCTTTCACGAAACACCTTTATATGCATGATTACGTCAATAAGAAAGGGGAGAAAAAACGGAAATTTATACAACTACGATTCATCGATAGTTTTAAGTTCTTATCAACATCGTTGCAAAATTTAGGGGGCAACTTAACTGATAACCAATTGTTTGTTACGGGAAGTTTCTATACAGATAAGGAAAAATTTAATTTAATGAGGCAAAAGGGTGTATTTCCATATAGTTTTATGGATAGTTTAGAGAAACTAAATAATGTAGAGTTACCCTCGAAAGATGAATTTTACGATAACCTAAATGAAGAACATATAACAGATAAAGATTATCAGAGGGCTAACGATGTGTGGAACTTGTTTGATTGTCAGAATTTGGGCGATTACTCAGATCTTTATTTAAAATCAGACGTACTCCTTTTGTGTGACGTATTTGAAAATTTTCGTAAAATTTGTTTGGAAAAATATAAACTTGATCCTGCTCAGTATTACACTTGTCCGGGTCTCTCGTGGGACGCTATGTTAAAACTAACCAAAGTGGAGTTGGAATTATTAACGGACATTGATATGATCCATTTTTTTAAAAAGGGAATACGTGGTGGAGTAAGCCAGTGTACGGAAAGGAAACATATTGCGAATAACAAATTTCTCCCTAACTACGACCCCAAAGAACCTTCTTCATTCATCACATATCTAGATGCCACGAACCTATATGGGTATAGTATGTCGCAACAATTGCCGACAGGTGGATTCGTGTGGCTGTCCGAAGAAGAAATCATGAATTTAGATATTACGAGCATTTCAGATGAAAGCACCCATGGGTATGTTCTCGAAGTAGACATACATTATCCACAAGATTTACACGACTTACACTCAGACCTACCCTTTTTAGTAGAAAATATTATTCCACCAAAATCAAAATCGAAATTGACAAAACTGATACCAAATTTAAACGATAAGAGGAGATATATTGTGCATTATATAAATTTGAAACAAGCGCTAGATAACGGGTTAATGGTTATAAAAACACATAGAATACTTAAATTCAAACAATCACCTTGGCTTAAAAAATATATTGACCTAAACACCGATATGAGAAATAAGGCTAAGAATAAATTTGAAAAAGATCAGTATAAATTATTAAATAACGCAGTATTCGGTAAGACAATGGAAAATGTTGATAATAGAATGGATATAAAATTAGTTACCCACTGGGAGAGCGTTAGGCGGAGTATGGGTGCAAATGCATTAATAACACGCCCTAACTTTAAATCATGCTCAATATTTACTGATGATTTTGTAGCCATCCATATGGGTAAACTAAAGGTAGTCTACAACAAACCAATTTACGTTGGTTTTTGTATCTTGGAGTTGTCTAAGACAGTATTATACAACTTTTTCTACGACGTTATCAAAAAACATTTCGGCGATAATGCTTCTTTGCTGTATACAGATACGGATTCGTTGATTATAAAAACATTTACAGATAACTTTTATAATTTCATAATACAGAATCCAGACAAATTCGATACATCTAACTACGAAGAAATAAATAAATTTAATATTCATAAGGGCTTGTCGGTGTTAGGTAAAATGAAAGACGAGTTCCCCTCTGATCCCATTATTAGTTTTTATGGTACGGGTGCGAAAGCTTATTATATACAATCGGTGGATAATGAACTCAAAAAAGCTAAAGGTGTGAAGAAATCTGTTATTAGAAAGCAGCTGTCAATAGATGACTATAAGAAAATCGTTGAGCGGGGAGGTTTAATATTTAGAAAAATGAATACGTTTCGGAGTTGCTTGCATGACATTTACACAGAAATAAAGAACAAAGTGGCCTTGTCCCAACACGATGACAAACGTTTTGTTATTCCTAATACTACTAAAACATTACCGTGGGGGCACCGTGACATATCATTTTTTCAGAGCGAACAAGAACAAAATATAGAACGACTGATAGTTGCCATAAATAATATGGAGAAAAAAAATGAAAACTTGGACGCTTTACTTGCAGCAATAGCTGATTTAAGCCAATAATTAATTTAAAATTTTTATTTCATCTTCTAACGTAAAGGTCGAAAATTCGAATACATGAACTACTAAACTGGAAAATTCAAACTACAAAATTTCACCAATATTTAATTGTAACATTATAATACAAAATTATTGTGATAATTTTAAGTACTTTCAAATAATAGAATAAAAATATCTAAATAAAAATCACAGTGTTGTTATTAGTAAACCTTTCTCCCAAAATAAGTTAAATATCGATTAGGTTAAATCGTAAATTATAAATAATGTAGGTAGTGACTTGAAGAGGTGTGTGTAATGATACAGTTTTACAATGTAAGAGTAGGTGACGTTGCTAAAACTAAAATGTCGTTTTATGCTGCAGTCAGGAATGTGATGTCATTTCAAATAGAAAGTTGTTGCGTCAGTTATTCGATGTGCGCATGACATTTAGAAAAGTTTGACGTCACTTTGTAGCGGGATTCTGTTGAGACAAAGAAAATCAACAGTGGGGTGAAAGCTTGGCTTGCATAAATCACGTGATGTCGTCCAACCAATGAGAGACGAGAGTGGTCACCCACTCCCTACCGTTGGAGGGGGAAGTTAGCTTGGCTTGGGTTTGAGGACGCTTACAAGATTCTTTCCGTCTTCGCCTGTGCTAGTGTGTGCAAGTGTGCTCTCGTGAATTTCATTGCTCAGTTTTTGTGAACAAAATGGTAAGAACCGTTAAAAATGTATCATCTGCTGGTGGGCGTAAAAGGCGCTCGTCGACACCGCCACCAACTTTACCGCCCTTGACTTTAATGACGTATTTGGCTACGTTTAAACCATCACCTGACGCATCTACGGCGTCAGGTTCCGCCATTAATGGCGGTGCTGTGAAGTCAGCAATAAAAAATCCATCCTCTGGCAGGGTTAATGTTTTAAACAACATTATTGTTAAAGATGGTATTGCTGCTGACGTTGGGGGCGCTTCGTGTTCTAACGAAGGCGGTAGTCAGCTAGCGTATCATGGGCACCATCAGCAGATGCACGGCAATATACATCCTGGCGCAGATTTACCTGTTTTGCACCTTGAAGATGGTGACCTCGGCAATACCGTCAATGTCACCGTATCCAGGAGTAATGCAGGTAAAGCCGTTCATACCCCGAAATTACATGGTTTGGCTTTAAACAAAAAATTTAAAGTCACACCATCTACTTCAGGGTGTCAGGATGTACGCGCATCTCATCCGCGCAAATCATCTATGTCTCTGGTGGCACATGACTCCGATGACGACTTTTTGCCTAGTAATGTAAACAACAATAAAAACACAAAGTCGTCGTCGGCGCCATCAAAAGGTAAAGGTAGACGTACAGAAACACAATCCATAGACTGTGACGCGACTTTATGGGACGAGATAATGGATTTCGCGCAGACAGTTGTACCTGCCCCTCTAAGTCCGCTACCTGCTTCACCAAAAAAAAATAAGGTTTCGGCAGGTAAAGGGCAGGTAAAACCGTCTGCGTCGTTTGTGGCTGTACCTCTACCTGGCAATAGCGCATTACAACAGCCAAGCTGTTCTAATGCGGTGTTGCCACCACCACGCAATGACGCATTAGAACAACCGGGTTGCTCTAATGCGGTGTTGCCACCGCCGCCAGAGGTAGCTCC
Source organism: Rhagium mordax (assembly GCA_963680705.1). NCBI lineage: Eukaryota > Metazoa > Arthropoda > Insecta > Coleoptera > Cerambycidae > Rhagium > Rhagium mordax. Next base: position 74,496,940 of record OY796657.1, read on the forward strand.
GATTGTTAATGAGAATCCGCTCCCAGCACAAGCGGACTCTGATTCTGAATCGGAGGTGTTCTCGCAAGTTGACACCAAAACATCTGTTAAACAATTTTTTAAAATATACGGTCAACTTAAGAGAACACATGATTTAAATTTGAGGCTTTGTCGGGATCATCCGAAAATCTTGCGTCGTGCTGCTGATATGCGGGAAAGAGCCGCAAAATTAGAGGCCGACGTAAAGAGACAAAGGGAGGCTCTCGACAAAACTGCAAAGCAGATGAGGTTTATTTCGGATCAAATGGGTGGCTGAGCACTTGCGCACACGCGGCGGAAAGTTATTTTAAGTTAGATTTTAAGTTAGTTAAGAATATTGTTAGTTAGATAAGATTATTGTTAATTAGGTTTAAAATATAGTATTAATAAAAAAACATTAAAAAAATAAATGCAAAAAAAAAAATTTAAAATGTTTGTCAAAAAAAATAAATGACAAAAATAATTAAAAAAATAAATGCCCCAAAAAAAATAAAAATTTGTCAAAAAAAATAAATGACAAAAATAATTAAAAGAGCATACAAATAAAGGCAAATTAATTAAGTTAGATTTTTAAGTTATTTAAGAATATTGTTAGTCAGATAAGATTGTTAATTAGGTTTAAAATATATTATTAATAAAAAAATATTAAAAAAAATTAAAAAGTTTGTCAAAAAAATAAATGACAAATAATTACAAAAAAATGATACAAATAAAAGACAAAAAATGATAAAAAATAAATTACTGTGTATTATTATGTAAGAATATATTGTTAAAAATAAATATAAAAAAGTTTAAAACAAATTTTAAAAAGTGAATAAAAAATGATAAAAAAATTAATTAGTTAATAAAATAAATACACCACATGTAATTAATTAATTGTGCATATTATGAGTACATGTTTGACATGAATAAACACATAATGTAAAGGTTAATTAATTTAAATAAATAAAGAGTTTAATAGGTTAATAACAACATAAAAAAAAAAAAAAAAAAAAAAAAAAAAAAAAAAAAAAAAATTAAAAAAATCGAATTTTAAACACATGAAAATCAAAATTAATGGTTAATTAGGAAAGGTCAAAGGTCAAATTAAAAAAAAAAACCGGAGAACCACCACCTCCTTTCTCCGGGGGGCGTCCGAGGATTCGATCCTGTGGTCTTCTGAGTGACCTCAAGATCGACGCGTATTTGCCCGCTCGGCTACTCGAACGCCCCACAAGAGTTAGGTCTATTTCCTAATTTCAACAAAAAACTACCTGCTCATCGATCCGTATTTACCAGGCAGGGTCGCATGGCCTTAGGCTATAAAATCAACCCAAGCTATCGGCTTTATACATTTACAACTGTATTATTTTGAATCAGTTTATATCTTGAGATATTTTAATTTAATTTAAATAATAATAAATAAAAGATAACCATTTTTTTTTCAAAATACTTTTTAATAAAATCATTCATATGTTCATTTGTTTTAATATTTATATGATTTACTAATTTTCACAACTTGTAATATACAGGGTGGCACAAATATTTTTATTAATTAAAAAATATATACAATTAAACTTAAAAATAAAATGAAATATAAATTTACATTAATAAATACTACTTATAACGAATCAAATTTAGTAAAACACGTTGTATCGTTCACGCAATTGTTTTATTTACATTATTACATGTATGACATACTTCAATTCGATGCAATTGCACCAAGTTTGTGCTGCAACATTTACATTTCGTTATCATTGCACCATCCAACGTCGTCGTTTTGTGAATATTTACATGCTGGTGACGTCCGGACACTATCCGTGTATAGGATATATAACATAGCCCACACAGGAAGTGTTTGGTTGCATCCGGCCTGGTTCTGATTATGACAAAAGACGCTGACGTGCAATATAGTCTCCGCCGATCATCATAATTGTTTAATATTTTTCCGGAGAAGGCTAACTCTCCCGCTTCGTCTTCCACATCATCCCCAAGACCTTCATCTACACTGACGGGAACCAGGTTGCCATCTTGATTCAAGTCCTGAAGCTCTTGATTTACACCATCTCGGTGTAACACCATTGCACCCATATCATTTTCTGCCAGTTCAGTGAGGAATCGTCTATAAGCCATCTTTAAATGTTGGAACTCAACTGATTTGATGTTAAACCTCCTCCGTTTTATATTCTATAATTCGTGACGGTGACGCCCTTCCTATTGCGTCAAGTTTACTATTAGCTATTTAAACCAAGAGTGACCACAAGAGGAACGCATTCAAACTTCTTACGTAACACAATCGTGTCTTAAAACAGAAGTGCATACAATGGTCCTACCAAGAGAGTGGAAATTAAAACCAATAATAGCAGTACAACCGTATAGTTACAATAATTCAAGAATTTGCCATAATTGCTATACTGCATGGAGGAAGCAAATTATCAACCCATGCACTGGACTGTGCAAAAAGTGTGTAATTCAGAACCCAGTGCAGAAAAAAGAATTTCGAGACAATTGTCCAAATGAAACACAATGTCGCAATTGTCTTACCATACTCAAAAGAACGAATTTTGGTATATATCGAGACGTATGTGAAGCTTGCAAAGCAGACCAACCACAATTAAGACAACGATGCGTGTACTGTAGTAAGTACGAGGACAATTGTTGGAACAACATTTGCATAAAATGTATGTCAGGGGCACTCATCTTGTGTGATCGCATTGGTGTGTTTTATAGTAGTTGGACTCACCATAATAGGGACTGTTGGTGTCTTAATTATAAATAAATTATATTATTTGTATATATGTATGTGTGTATGTAATATATATTATAACCATAAACTGTAAATATATTTTTAGTATTGTAATAACATATTATTTTGTAGGAAACTTTTAAAATTATACAAAAAAAAAAAATGATTATTTTTAATTTTTTTACAATTTAAAATGAAGGAAATAAATTAAATAAATATTTAAGAGTTTATTAAGTAAATAAATGTATTAAATGACTTACAATTAATTTATTTACTAAAACTATTTATTAAATTATTTACAATGTTTAATTTATATGGATGCCTAATCTGTTCCCTCGCAGACATTATCGCACTCTATCAAGAGCTGATAATCTGACCAGTGGCTCTGGTCAGGTGATGGCTGGCCGTCTGGATCGTAGAACACCGTTTCCATAGACCATGCTGATGGTGATGTTGCCCTATCAGTGCTGCTGTCCGGGGGGTTATCTTGGTCTCCCTGGTCCTCGCCTAGATTCTCACCTATCCAATAAGATGAAGGTGATATTGGTCTGTCGTCAATGCTATCTGGGGTAGCTTGGTCATCCTGGTCCTCTTCGTCTTCCTGGTCCTCTTCGTCTATCGAATACGATGGAGGTGACCGTTCCCACCAATCACTGCTGTCTGGGTCGTATTCACTAGGCATTGACCAGGTCGATGACGTTGATTTTGAGTCGGTGCTGGAGGAGACGCAATTTACTTGAGAAGTGTCCATGATGTTAATAATTTTAAATCTGACAAACAAGAGCGTTGCTGTGTGTTATATAAAGCAAACTAATCTCCACCCCCAGCAGTGGCGCCTCCTACAAACATTACTTTACAGGCACCTCTATTATTGATGATGGAGAGGGGGTAAACATTTAATGTATAGTGTTTTACTGAATCAATGAATAAGTCAGGTTGGCCGAGTGGTTAAGGTGTCAAACTTCACTAATTAAAATTCATAATAACACGTATCCTATGATTGGATATGAATACCCCCTCTATTATTTTAGAGTGACTCCCTCCCCACACTACTATATATATGGGAGTAATATTAAACCAAACTTAGTTGCATTTACTATTTCTATCTATATACCACGTATCGAAATGGCAAATCCATCTATTATATCTATTCTAAGACGGTTGGCGCAAGAAGATTCCAATAATTGGATGCTGTTTAATCATGAGGCTGCGGAGATGGGGGTACCTGCTGAGGCTGTGGAGATTGGAGCACCTGCTGATGTTGATGCCAATGGTGCCAACATCGATATCCAGGAAGTCATCGAAGGCGGCGAAAATGGTATAGTGGACGATGGAGTCGACGAAATGGTGGACGATGGTATAGAAGTCGATGTTGCGGACCTCATCGAGGAAGACCAGCACGAGATGGCTTTCCAGATAAAAGATATGGTGGCTGGTACAATGGACAAGGTGTGTGCTACAGCGGCCTTCGTTGTGGTATGCAGCATTGACCAGGGAAAATACTTTATGTGCACTAGGTGCTACGTATCGTATTCTCGCATGGTCGTAGAGGGGGCTGTTCACCAACACGCAAGTCTGCACAACACGGTTGAGTGGTGGGACGTACCTACCATAAAGTGCAAAGCTTGTGGCGATGACACAGTGACAGTCGGTGCCATCGAAGGTTGTTTTGTGTGCAATAATACTGGAAAAAGAACAGTACCCATATAATAATATTAGATTTTCTAGTTTGTACTTTTTATATTATTTTTTATGTTTGTTTAATTTTTAATTATATTTAATTAATTTTATGTTTTATGTTATATGTATATTTGTATCATTCTTATAATATAGATTGTAGGAAAATAAAAAGGAATTAAAACATTTATGTGTATGTTTATTATCTTTCAAGTGTTAAAAAAAAAAAAAAAAAAAAAATGATTATTTTTAATTTTTTTACAATTTAAAATGAAGGAAATAAATTAAATAAATATTAATAAAGTATATTCATTTTATTATTCATTTGTGACACATATTAAAATATTTCAATCGACATAACTATATAATGATACATTAATATATTTTTCTAGTTAATGACAATTTTAAACAATAGAAGCTATATCAACCCACGAATTGTGTTCTACAGATAGCCCCAACCACTTTACCAGCACTTTATTTCCTTTCTTCTTTAATACATTTTCAACTAGATACACATCGGGGTATTTTGCTTTTAGTAGCTCCATTTCATAAAAACATCCCTTGATTGGGTGTCCAAACAAGTCTTCTATCAGGTAAGTTGTGGGATTTGTTATGTTTATTTTGGTAATTTTAAAAAGTTCTGTTGAAAAGTTCGGTGTAAACCCTTTATCAAATACACCTTTATACTTGCTAATACGAACTATATCACCGAGATGAAATTTCGGTTTCAGAGCAATCTTAATATAATTATATACGTTTAAATGTGTAGTTGGTTTGACATCAATGGGCTTTCTGCCAGTTGTACGATGGACTTTGTCATTGTAACTTTTTGTAACGTTTGGTAGGATATCGAGCCATTTATATTTACCCATAGCTGAGAATTCTTTATACAACCAATTTTTTAATGTGCGGATTACTCGCTCAACAATTGCTGCTTTTTTTGTGCTATACGTAGAATAATGATTAATTTCGTGCCGCTTCATTAATGCGGAGAACTTTCTGTTATAGAATTCAGTACCATTATCGGTCTGTAAATTTCTCGGTGAATAATTTGCTTCTTGAATAATAGTCTGCATAGCCTTGGTAACTTCTACAGCTGCTTTATTTTTAATAGGTTTGGTCCATACGTACTTGGAATAGCAGTCAATCACTACAAGAATATAACGATACCCTCTATTTTTATCAGCGTATGGCTGCATTTCAGCTAGGTCTGCTTGCCACAAATCACCAAACCCCTTAATTATGGTTCGCCTTCTACGAAAATTTCGTCGAGCATTTCTATGTAACTCGTTAACAACTTGTAATTTTTCGCTGCTAACCTCCATTATAAAATTGTCTTCAGCTATATATCAACTTCAGGCATTAGTTCTGGTGGAAATGCTAGGCCTCCGGATTGCACCTTCTTTGGTTGGAGTTCGGTGGCAATATGCTCTAATTTAGAGATTCTAGTGATTAAAGTATTGCGATTGTTTATGGCCGAACGTTTAACTTCAGAAATTGCTTTATCAACATATTTCCTCATTTCTATTTTCATTTTCTGCATCATCTCATTATTTTGTTTATTGAAAATAGCGCGATTTTCTTCTCCACTTCTTATAAGTCCCACATCAACATATTTTTTCATTTCCCCAATAATTACATCGGTTGTATCAAAAATAGCTTTGGCAGCATTTTCATCATTTGTTTGTAGACGCTTGTTAACGTAATTACATGTTGCACCATCTTGATCATCGACAGGTTCCCCTAAATTTTTTAAACGCTTATTTTCAATATCATAGTGATTATCTCTGGTAAGTTTAAAACCCACGCCAGGTAATCCACGATGGGCTATTAACTTACTCGCACTAATTCTTTTGCTGCGTCCAAATTTGTCGATAGTGTTTACAGTAGACATTTCTGACTGCATCTGATCCAGTTTATAAAATTTCAGACTATATAATACTTATTAAGTATAATGATACTATGTTTTATTTCATCTTTAATACACTATTTTTTCTTCCCTAAGTTCTGATATTATTTCTATTATTTCATTGTCGTGGTTGTTATTTCCCGCTATTTTCGAACTCCATAGTAGACGTAGACGATCCACGAGTTCGCTGGGTTTATTCCAAAAAATATATTCTTTATCTTTATTTCTGTACAATTTGTGGGTAGGTACACGTTTTAAGCCGTGACCACTTGTTGACGATCGTGTCGCAATTGTAGAAGATGTTAATGGTTTGATAATTTTGTGAAATTTTCCACGCTTAGTAGTGTTATAGCCATTCGCTACATCGAATTTTTTGTAAGGTGCCTTTGTTTTTCTTAGTATTTCTCCATATATCTTACTCCATTCATCATCGAGAACACCCTCTCTATTATCATCTAAAATTGTTGGGCGTTTTAGAAATATTAGATCGTACAATTTAGGACTACCTAGATACACGCCAAGTTTCTTATTGCCATACCATAGCGTAATATTTCCATGGGAAAAACGTATTTCGGCATTGCCCATCAGCAGTTTGCCTGTCTTGGGATCTACACGCACTCCATATAAACTATCATACTTGGAATCACCAGATTTTAAATTTTGTATATGTCTTTTTACAACCTCATGTCTTTTTTCTAGTTTACTAGCTGGAGAAGTTTCGGATACAGGGGTTGTTCTTATTGACGATGGTGGTGTTTCCATAATGGGGATATAATGTGGAACATCATCACCACCTACATACTTATCGGATCCTTCTTCAGAAGCACTCTCCCATGATACAGCCCTCTGGGTGGACACCCTTGATGATGATGGTTTTGAATGTAATTGTTGGATATGAGATTTGTTCTCTGCTGCTGAAGATATAACATTTAAAGGTTCAGTTATCGGTTGGTAGATCTTTTCAAGTGTTACGTGCATCTCCATATCTTTGTTCTTGATATAGTTAAACTTCTTCCGCACAGCATCTGTTGCCTCAATCAGCTGTCGCTTGAGTGTTATTTCGCTACTGGGATGTGCAAGATTGTTATATTTTTTATTATCTTTGGTAACCTTCATCTTAGCGCATACGTAAACGAAGTAATCCTAACGACGTATGTAATTCAAGTGAAGTTTTTAATAAAATGCATTATGGATATATGAAGCTATCAAACCCTTTTCTATATCGCCCACCTTGTACTTCTCTATCCTTATCAATCACTAGAAATCCATATTTGTCATTCCAGCACTTTGCACACATATTTTGAAATACTGTAAACGTTACATCAGGTGACACATGATCGGAAAAGATGTGATGCAGATTCATGTCGTCCTGTTTAAAGACAACAATTAAATTACTATTGTCTCTTATTAGCTGCTTCGGGATTCGAGAGTATGTCTGGCCAAGATAAAAACAATCCACATTTCTATGTCGGCCCATACTGAAATATCCCCTTATAACATCTTGTTTCTCACATATTACATCGTCAAATATAAACACAGACTCTGGCTTTGCCTCGGATGGTTCCACTATTTGCGTACCATTACTAAATGTATAAAATCCTAACCCCTCAATCGGCGCTAATACATTACGTAGATACTCATACTTGGGTTGATTTATAGACTTTGAGTATAGGTAAATATTTAAAAAACGTAAACCTAAACGATGCGTGATCAAAGATATTAAGACATTTGTTTTCCCACAATTCGAGGGTCCTATTATGAGGGCACGTACAGTTGAAGGTAGTAGTGGTCCATGGCGATTATCAGCACTTAACCCACGCCCAACTTTTTCATCCAAATTATCTATAGAAAGCGTTTGTTTCTGTTTCACAATGTGCATTGTACCGCGGCTAAATGTTATATAAGTAGATGTGTGATTTACAACTCTTATTTAAATGGTTTCTACGATACGATACACACGTGAAAAACGTACGAAGCGCGGTGGAGGATTAGTTAATTCCCTGATTAATAAGCTCCCCGTCGAGTTGCATTTGCCAGGTTATCAATTTTGTGGTCCAGGCACAGATTTAAATAAAAGGTTAGCACGAGGTGATTCTGGCATAAATCAGCTCGATAAAGCGTGTAAGCAACACGATATTGCATACGACAAAAATAGCAGTAATCAAGCAGCCCGCCATAAAGCAGACTATCAGCTTGAACAGGCTGCGTGGAAACGGGTGAAATCCAAAGACGCAGGACGTGGAGAAAAGGCAGCTGCTTGGTTAGTCACAACTATAATGAAGGGAAAACAACGTCTTGGTATGGGATGTAATTCAACAATATCTCGCAATCCAATAAGGAAACGAATCATCAAGAAAACAAAGAAAGGTAAGAAGAATGTTAAAAAGACAGCGTTTGGATCTGGGATAGTACGAAAAGTGCGTGACACACTGCGAAATGCTGGAGGCAAAAAAGTAAAAGACCAAAAGAAGGTGGTTGAAATTGCTCTAAAAGCTGCACGTCGATATATAAAACAGGCCGGTGGAAAACGCAATATTCAAACACCTCGAATTATACCAATTCCAAAAGTTGGTGGTATTTTACCTCTAATACCCATTTTTGCTGGATTATCTGCATTGGGTAGTTTGGCTGGTACGGCTGCTGGTATTGCTAAAGCTGTAAATGATGTGAAAAAGGGTAGAGAAGAATTAGCTGAAGCAAATCGGCACAACAGAAGTATGGAAGCAATAGCTATGAAAAGTGGTAAGGGGATGTATATGAAGCCATACCGAAAGGGGATGGGTCTTTATCTAAAACAGAATTCAAAAAACTAATAGACTCCCTACCTCGGAGACCTCTTACCGACATTGATCTTAAATATTATGCTAATAAAATGAAGGTAGCATACTTTCGAGGTGTATTTATGCGTGACTCACTACCAAGACATGGGCCACATTACAATGAATCCGCAATAATCAATTTGGATAGTATATATGGTCCTGGGACACATTGGGTGGCATATAAAAAACGAGGTAGTTTAGTAAATTATTTTGATAGTTTTGGCGACTTACCCCCACCTATAGAATTAGTTACATATTTCAATAACGATTCAAGGAGGGCCAACCAAATATTCTATAACTACAAACGTGTACAGAATTTTAACACAGTGTTGTGTGGACATTTGTGTTTAAAGTTTCTCTCTACGAAACAAATATAAAACGCCATGGAACTGAAATCTATGACCCCAGCAATAGATCGAGAAGGTATCAAGCGAATGGGTCACTCACTAATTGCATTCTCCCGTTTGCGTAGTCTGTTGAAGATGAGCAAACAACAACTAGCAGATATGCCCAAAGAGGTGATGATTGGGTTGGCTTCACATGAAATTGCATTAGTATGGGATAAGCTACCTACACATCTTCAGAACGATGTCGATATATTAAAATATCAATATTGTACAGAACATTACCTTAATGATTATGAAAGCAATGTTGACGTAAATGATGGTCCAACACCTAGAAAAATGTTTTGCTGCTATTGTAAGGTAAACGATGTAAATGTGGCATCCAATAACAATGTAAATATATTACCATCAACTTCTAAGAAGAGGAAATTATACCATTATTGCTGTAATCCACAATAAATTGGGTAACACAATTTAATTATATCAGTCATGTCGTACACGTTCACACTAACGAGCCGCTTAAGTGAGCTAAGTGTCAACTTTGATCCACCCATTGAACTGGATAGGAGCAGTCGTCATGGGTTAGGTTTAATTGGATTCTACTCTTACAACTCCATATACAATGTGGATGAAACAAATAACATCTTCCAATATAGGGTTAGTGCTAAAGATACATTCACTACTGTTCACATACCTCTGGGGGCTTATGAAATTGATGAAATCTATGCTGCAATGTTGAAAGCTATGAATATTGATGGAAAGGATTACACGCAAATATTCACTTTAAGGGCAAACAACAATACCTTAAAGTGCGAGATTTTGTCAAAGTATGAAGTAGATTTTAGACAACCAAATTCAATAGGAAGTCTGTTGGGATTTGGACAAATATATTTACAACCAAATAAAAATTACGAATCAACACAGCCTGTTGATATTATGAAAGTAAGGATGATACGCGTAGATTGCAATATTATTTCTGGAGCTTATCTGAATGCAGAAGAGTCACACACTCTCTTTGAATTTGACATAGACGTTGAGCCTGGCTACAAACTTACTAGAGAACCCAAAAATATCATATATTTACCTGTTAGACCTAAAGGGTGTCAGTTAATAGACAACATCACACTACGCATACTGGACGACAACGGTGATTTGATCGATTTTCGAGGTGAGAAAATTATTGTAAGGCTAGAATTGAAGAAAGTCGGATATCACCAACCAAATGGGTTTTAGATATAAACAGCGACAGCAAGTACATCACCATCAGTATGATACTGTAGCGAACAACAGTATAGATAAAAAGAAAGGGAGATGTGGAAAGCAATTCATTCAAAGTCTATACCTTAAACAGTTAAGACATAGATTGTCAGTTGAGGATCAAGCCTTTTTAAAATCTATTGGATTAAAACTGCGAAAAAATTGGTCATAATAATGGTGGCTACTGCAACTAGTGACAAACTTGAGGTGTTTGATGAACCTGTGTTAGATCATTCCCTAGTTAGCCTACATGAGCATACATATAAACCATATGGATCCCCATATTACAGAAACTCTGATGAAATACGTATTCCCATCAATTTTCAAGATGTTATACTCGACATTTCAGAAAGTTATATATACATAGAGGGAAAATTTACTCCTAGCGACACCACAAAGCGTTGTTATTTATCCAATAATGCACTAACATTTCTCTTTGAAGAGATACGACTGGAAATGGGTGGTGAACAAGTAGCAGTAGTTAGAAGACCTGGTATTACTACCACAATGAAAACTATGGTGTCGTATGGGCAAACGCATGCACGCTCATTAATAACAACAGGTTGGGGTCTCACTCAAACGAGACAAGATATTTTAGATACCGCCAGTCACGTGTTCAGTGGCAAACTACCCCTTAAGTTCCTTATGGGTTTTGCAGAAGATTATACCAAAGGCATTCTGAATGTGAAGCAAGAATTAATTATGATAATTGCACGCTCATTTAAAGACTCCTATATCGGTGAGGTTGATGCAGAGTTGGAAATCAGCAAAATTGAGTGGAAGATAAGGCACATTGTACCTGAAGATCGACAAAAGTTAAAATTATTGAATCGAATTAATAAAAGTGGTAATAATACCAAAGTTAAGATGGTCTACCGTGCGTGGGATTTTTATGAGCTTCCCTGTCTACGCGATACTACCTATGACATATGGGCTCTTAAACTCTCCACCCGTCTTGAAAGCCCACTTTTCATCCTTCTTGGCTTTCAAGGCACTGATCAGGCCAATGATAGAACAAAGGATGTTACACAGTTCAAACACGCAGACATAAATAATATTCGACTATTTCTAAACTCTGAAGTATATCCATATGAACGTTGGAATTTAGATTTCGATAAGAAGCTCGATTCTGCAGCATATTATGCTTATGAGAACTTCCAACGTAGTTACTATGATAAAGATATGAGCGAACCCATGATGGATCTTGGGGAATTCAGGAAGAATCCTTTGTTTGTCATTGATTGTTCACACCAACCTGTTGCAGTGAAATCATCTACTGTCGACATAAAAATAGAATTTGAAACACGAAAAGCGAAATTTCCGGAACAAACTCGAGTGTATGCACTTATACTTCATGATACATATTTAAGTTATAACGCATTAGATGGCTCGGTTCAGAATGGTTTTCTCGATGTCAAGTAAAAAAAGAAAATATTTATTATTGTGGAATTAAGTAGTGCAACCTATTTCTATCAAGATATCTGGATAATTTTATCAACAATAATCATGATGTACTTGCAACTGTTTATTTTCTCAGAATGTAATTGTAGAATTAAATATAAAATTAAAATAAAAACTGTTCTAATTATACTATGATTGTATTTTTTGTTGTGTAATAAGAAATATGAAATAAAATGAATGTAATCTTTTAATGTGTATTTTATTTATTCAGTTTTATAATATAATATAAAATACAGAATATTGTTTACTACAGATACATACAATATTTGGTGTAATAAATATGACAATAGAAGATGAATATTATTTATGTATCTACATTGTTATCTTCTACATCAGACTGGTCGAGTTGATATTTTTCAATAATATTCTTAGGTAGGTACTCCATTATCTCGTATAGAAAATGTTTTAGTTCCACTCTGTCCATATGCTCACAAAACTCATCCAAATTTAAGAAGCCACGGGAATATCTACCACATAGATTTACACCAATGCTATACGCTTTAGAAGCTTCTTTAACCCGTCGAACTTCTTCAGCGTCGAAGCAGATATTCATATCATAATTTAATGAAACCAATGCATCCCTTATTAAGTCATCTAGTTTACAAGACAATCTCTCAATGGCAGATTTAATGTCTTCTGCAGGGGTCCATGTTTGGGTTGAATATTGCATCCACATCTTTGCTGCGTACCTACAAATAAAAAATGAAATGTAAAAAAATACATAAAAAACAGCACTAAATGGACTTACGTTTGAGCTATTGGTGTACACGAAGTAAAAATATGTTGTACAAATGTCAATTTAGATATATCAGAATCTTTATAGGCTAACAAGTGATACTATTCTATAATACTCCTAGCATTCTTCCACAATATTCCATTTCTACTTAATACTTAAACTTAGCTAACTTAAATACTTTACGATTATTTTTGTTTGAGAATTAAACACCGAAACTTATTAATGGACTAGATTTTGCTCCAGGATAAGCTGGAGAACTTTGTCCTAAATATGTCAATGTAACTTTACCATTTGACGAATTTATTTTATCGATAGTGTTCTCACATATAATTTCCACAAACCGTTTCGGTAAAAATGATTTAAAAGTCGTAATTGAACTTTCCTCAAACAAAGTTACTATGATTGATTTTCCAAATCTTGTATTAACCAAAGATATTTTTTTTATGATATAAGGTTTATTTAAAATTAACGCTGAAATGGATCTTTGCTCTAAAACCTGCATATCTTGATTTATTAGCTCATTAAGTGCTAATAAGTCAACTTCGGAAATTGCCATATTTAAAATGAATATAATGAAAGAATTATAAAGAGTAATATAAGATATTGCTCACTTGAAATAACTGAAGTCACTGACTGCACTAGGCTGATTTGTTAGCTGTAGATGGTTCACGATAGAACACGATAGAAATGATTTTGTGTTGCGACTACATCTTCTTTATAGCAGTCTAGCTGAGCTACCCCACCACCACTACTTGGAGTACTCATACACATATTGGTACATACACTAATTACAACTACAATTGCATTGCACCACTCCAATTACCTCTATTGCAATTACATCAGTCTAATTACTGCACATTACTCTACTTACCTCTATTGCAACTACATCAGGCTAATTACCGACAATACTCTAATTACCTCTATTGCAATTACATCAGTCTAATTACCTACATTACTCTAATTACCCTAGTTACCCCCCACCACAAAAAAAAAAAAAAGGGTGGGGGGAGACCCAGCTCCGCCATTACTACTCTACTATTGGGGTGTAGTGGTGAAAAGTGAGACACACTGTATATAAGTGGAAAGAGTGAAAAATGAGATTGTTGATAGCTTCATCATGTGCTCTATGTTAGGAGTCTATGGGTCTATTTTTTTTGTTATTTTAATTTATCTTAGCAGCGCATGCACATTAAAGAGTCGAGATTCATTTGTGAGTATCTCCGAAGCAAACGTTCAATTGTTTTTTCTTCTTTACCATTTTAATCATCAGAAAAATATCACCAATGTACTAATTTAGCCGCCATTATAACTACAATAATAACGGAGTTAGCAATAGTGAACGGTATACAGCAATGAACTCGGTATAACCATATTATTATGACGTTATTGGTTTTGTTATATCTGTTTAATCGAGGAGGAATATTCTCAATATGCTCTCAACGTGTAGGTATGTTTTTTTGTGCAAAACTTTACCAACCATGTAAGATTCATTTCTTCAGGTGTGGTTTCAAAATAACCTCTGATATATTTTATTACCTTTATCATTGTGATTATTTACAGTTTTATTGAATAACACAGATAACTAAATATTTTATTTTCGACCTGGCCTTAATAATCGAAAATATTATTCTGTAACTAAACCATTGGCATTGAGTGGGTGTGCTTTATTAAATTGTTTTTTTTACTTACTTCATTAAATGTAACCAGTACGGAAATATTAATTTTCTTAATACCTTTTAAATAATATTATGCGTTTAAATGCAAATATTAAATATACCAATGGTTTAAGCTCGTGACAACTTCCACTTCCAACAATTTTATATCTAAACGTCATCTCTTAATTTGTTAATTAGCAAAGAACTCGTAGAGTACATTTGCAATTATGCAATTAAGATACTAATTAGCTAAAACATTAGTTGGAACCAAGAAATACCTACGTTCATAAACGTATAGTTACAACCGTATAATTAGATTCCCCAGTTTTAGCATCTTGGGTGTCCGCTTAACACAGAAAATAATTATTAGCGTAATCATCTGCACTTACCTTGCATTGTACCTTGAGTGGCTCGTCTTTTGCCGCTCCCATCACCCGCCTGATTACGCTGTCGCCGCACACCGGCTCAAATTTCACTCGAAGGTGGAAAGGAGGACTCTTGGAGGTGCCCTCTTTGTTCGTCGCTTCGCAGCAGTATCTGCCGGAACTCGCTCGACTTACACCCTGTAATTAAAAAGGTTGGATTAGAAGCTGAACGTAAAGTTGTTAATAAAGTTTTTTACTGAAATAGCACGTTTAACTCTTAGTCCAGTAATTTTAGGTTTGATTTTGATTTTATTTCGAATTAATTTTAAGAGGTGATAATTCACATAAAACTGCAAACAGGAAAAGTTCGCTTCCGATGTATTTGTTTCGAAAATCAAATAAAGAGTTAAGACATATTAAAAATCTGTATTTTTCACAATTTTCAATAAAAAACGAAAAAATCGAGTAATGGAGTCTATTTATTTCATTAGTTTATTCTATATGTTAGCAAAGTTTACCAATTTGTAGCCAATGCAAATGGTTTAGTTTCGGGTTGAACTGATTTCCGAAAATCTCGAGGTGTAATGAAGCAATCGTATTACTTGGTCGATGAAAAAAAGAGGTTGAATGGAGCGTAATGTCACGGTGACACTATACATGATTAATTGTTGCAGAGAGTAAGTCGTCAATGTGAAGGAGAAACAAAACAGGAAAACTGGTCCTTGTGGAATACCAGAGTTGGTAAAGCGCATCTCTGGCGTTACTCCATCGATCACAAAATGCCATGATTAGTGAAAAACACAAACATAATAGATGTCTCGGGTATTTCTAAAGCTAATGCTTGAAACTTCTTCATATCTCTCGATTGCCTCATTTTATTTATGTATGACCCATAAGGAAAAATCTGTAGTTAAACGTCTTTGAAGCCATATTAATATACTTGTCAGACAAAAAATAAAGTGTTCTTGTTACTCGGTTTAAATAAAAGTTTAAAAACCTTCATTGATCTTTATATAGTGAGATTAATGGAATTTATATAAATAAAGGATTTACAGAGGTCCCGCATATATGTAACATAATAGGTCTGTATCACGTAAAAAGATAATTTGAATTAACAAAGGAGGTTTAGGCGCATTGTATATAACAATGAATCACATTTATCTAAAAAATTTCAGTTTCCTTGAAAATACTTCCGGGTTTTAACCTAGTGTTACTGAGCTATTGTATGTATTTTGTGCTGAAATACTTTCAAATATGTAACAATTATTCTTCATTGTATTGTATAATTTGTAACTAAAAGAATAATATAACTATTTTAGTTTAGATAAGACTTAATCATTGGCAATTTTTATGGATAGCTTTTGTTTTTGTAGTCTATGTTAAATTATTTGTCTGTGAAAAAGCAGTGCAAGGGGAAATAGTGATTGCAAAGAATAGAGAAATTAATTAGTTAACCAGATACTATTCATAATCCA